>JBBMFX010570476.1:0-14883 GCA_037832545.1 Rhabdalestes septentrionalis | reverse complement strand
TGTTGGGTGGGATTTGCTGGTTTGTGGTTAGGGGTTGTTTGTTTGTGGGGAGGTGTTTGTGGTTGGGAGTTAGTGGTTTGTGGGTAGGGGTTAGGGCAGGCATCACCAAATGGCCGACCCTGACCAGTCTGGTAAATTGAATAATTTTCATGGAACATTTTTTTGGGCGGTAGTGGCTATTGCCAGCGGGCGCTGCTTCACTCGTTACTTTACTAGTGATGGAAAGTTTGGCTAATTTTAGAGAGCCGTTCCTTCTGGCACGGCTCCCAAAGACTAGCCGGTTCTTTCAGCTCCCAAATGGCTCTTAACTTTATTATCATCTGTAGTAGTGTTCCGCGGGGCGGCTTTTTTAAAACTTCGCCCAAACCGACACATCAGGAGATCCAAACCCCCCACCCAACCCGCAAAACTACTCATAGATACTGACCCAAAACCCGTCCCGACCCGAGGAAAAAAACAAACAATTTACAACATGTCTTGATCGATAATGGAATGTGTTTTGTAACTTAAATATATTTGCCTGGGATTCCTTTTATTTATGGTAAAATAGTTAGTTGTGCACTCAGTTCATTTTCTGAATTGGAAATGAACAAAACATTTTGAGTAAACTATATGAAAATGTAGACATAGGGGAAGGATATAAGACACAAGGTGGACTTCAGTTCAGACCTTCTACTGGGATGAAATGTAAAAACTGGACATTGGTGACTTTTAATTGAATACCCCTGGGTTAGGGGTTTGTGGGTAGGGGTTAGTGGTTTGTGAGTAGGGGGTAATGGGTTATGCGTAGGTATTAGTGGGTAGGGGTTAGTGGTTTGTGATTTGTGGGTAGGGTTTAAGGGTCAATGGTTAGGGGTTAGTGGTTTGTGGGTAGGGCTAGTGGGTAGGGGATCCTAAATAGTAGTGGTTTGTGGGTAGGGAGTATTGGGTATTAGGTAGGGGTTAGTGCTTAGAGGTTAGTAGGTATTGGGTAGGGGTTACTTTGTAGCTTGAGGTTATGTTTGAGTTAGGACTTAAACTTAACATTTTAATATGCCTATTTAATTAAATGTAATTTGATATTTACACACATTAAATGTATTTGTTTGAATTAGTAGTCATAATTATTGTGATTACATTTAAAATTCGTATTGCAGACAGCAACTTGTGTTTGTCTGTTTGTTGCAAAGTTGGCTTTATCTCAACTTTTTTAATGTAATCAAAATTGGGCAGGCATTGTGAGCACATGTGAATACTGGGAATGTGTTGTTGTTGTTGTTGTTGTTGTTGTTGTTGTTGTTGTTGTTGTTGTTGTTGTTGTTGTTGTTGTTGTTGTGGCTGTACCCTCCAGTAAAGTGAAATAAGCTTTTACCCATAGAGTGGCAGACAGCGTCTATATCTACTAAAGGGGAGCCACTAGAGGACCGACTCCATTATCAGCAGTTTAGGACACTTCTGTACACACTCCCTGTCTGTCTGCCCTGACGGGGACGTGCTCCTCAGAAGGAAATGTTTAATCTATAACTTCTGAATTACATTTGTCTTTAAGACCCTCAGTTCCCTGCAAGGTCCACTTGTGATGGATTGTTCGAAATATAATCATGATTGCTTCACCCAGACGAAGCCTTCATTAGGAACATGCGTCCATCATTCAGCATCATTTCACGTTTCATTAAACCTCGTTAGACGGTCTTCCAGGACAGATACAGACATGTCGTTACCAAGCGAGGCACTCGAAGCGGAGGCCTCATGAAGCAGAGGCTTGGAAGGGTCACACTAGTCTTCCACACATTCAAACATCTAGAGAATTTGTCTCTGAAAAGCGCATTGTTCTTCTTCAAACCAGGAAAACTGTGTGTCCAGCAACACAGGGAGAATAGAAACACGTCTTAGTTCAAATGATGACCTACATGTTTCTGTTTGTCTCGACAAGCCTAGATAACTTTTCCTTAAGACTAGATTAAAAACACAAGGAAGTCTGGAAGCAAAATATAAAGAAATAAAGTGTGGTTGGAGACTTTTGCTCAGTACTGGGCACTGTAGAATAAATGCATCTGGATATTTTACTTGGAGAATAAACAGATGTGTTAATTGTGCAAATGTAAATGAGAGAATTGCAGAGGGCATTAATGTACATTGAGTATTGTGGTATAAGGAGTTTCAGGGTATGGGGAGTACTATGGTATGGAGTATTATGGTATAAGAAGCATATGGGATGAGGAGTACTATTGTATGTAGAGTATTATGGTATGGGGAGTATTATGGTATGGGGAGTATTATGGTATTGGGAGAATTATGGGTTGAGTATTATGATATGGAGAGTATTATGGTATGGCGTGTATTATGGTATGGGGAGTATTATGGTATGGGGAGTATTTTGGTAGGGGGAGTATTATGGCATTGGGAGTATTATGGGATGAGTATTATGATATGGAGAGTATTATGGTATGGCGTGTATTATGGTATGGGGAGTATTTTGGTAGGGGGAGTATTATGGTATGGGAGTATTATGGTATGGGAGTATCATGGTACGAGGGGTATTATGGTATTAGGGGTATTATGGTATGGGGAGTACTATGGTATGGGGAGTATTATGGTATGGGGAGTATTATGGTATGGGGAGTATTATGGTATAATGATTATTATGGTATGAGGGGGTATTATGATGTGGGGAGTATTATGGAATGAGGGGTATTATGGTATGGGGAATGTTATGGTATGAGGGGTATTACGGTATGTGGGTTTTATGGTATGGGGAGTATTATGGAAAGAGGAGTATTATGTTATGGGGAGTATTAACGTATAGGGAGCATTATGGTACTTTTTTTAATGGTATTTCATTGTTCTGTTACGTCCAAACATTCTTTCCAATGAGTGAGTCCAACTACTTTATATTCAGTAAACTTACAGTGCTAAAAATAAATAAAGGACATCAGAAATCAACTGGATTCCCTGTGGATTCTTCCAGCCATACTTAAAGCCAACTCTTTAATCACTACACTGATCAACACACGATCGTTACAACAATTACAATTCCAGTCCAAACACGAGAAACCCCGTAATTCAAATCCCACAACTTTTTTTTTTCTGATTGCATTTTTTATGTAAATTTGAGAAAGCTACAAAGTTGAAAATGTATTTTTATCATCAGTTACCCCTTGCAGCCAACCTGCAAATTGTTTTTGAAGTTTATCCCTTAACGTCTTCCGCAGTTTCTAAACAAAAAAGGTTTTATATTTATTGGCCAAAATTGGCTCCTCAGTCCCAGACTGTTTGTTGAAAATCATCTTTTCTTCCCTTTGCCTCACTCTCCTAGAATTTAGCTCTTTTTTATCAATTCTTGTGCTGCAGATTCTGCCGTGCGTTTGTTCCAGTCCAGTACATTTAGCTTCTGTTTGGGCCTCATGTTATTTAAATAGTTGAGCTCAATTTAAACGCCTCTTTACTGATGACCTCACTTAATAAATGGCCTTCTTTCGTGCCTTTAGTGGAAAGTGAGTGCTATTGACGGAAAGGCATTGATAAATTCTCAATCTTTTGTATCGGCGGAGAATGGCTCGGATTGGACAAAGTGTCCACAAGCCATTGGACTAATCTGCTGCTTCAGATGCGTCTGGACGGCCAGAGTAACGGACCCGTCTGCTTTTTTTTCTTCTTCTTCTCTTTTTTTTTTACAAATAATAGCAGGAGACCATGGTGGTGTTTCCAATTACCAAGGTCTACGACCTCCTTTCTAAATTCACAGTCCTCTTTTCTTTCCCAGGGTTAAAGTGATTTGTACTCATTCGTTTAGGGCAGCTGAGGACCTTTCATTCCATTTTAAATTGAGAGTCAGCCACCTATTCCTAATTGGATGAGCTTTTCTGTATAAAACTTTGCAGCAGAAGGACTAATCCTCCTTTATTTTTTGCCGGAATAGAAGCGAAACAGTGGGGGGATGAGAATTCACGAATGCTAATGCTAACTGGTAACCACCCTTTTTAGAAACGTCAGCGGAAGGAGGTCTGGGGTTAAGCTCGACGATCCCGTATTTTTCTCAACAATAGTTTTTGAAGGCTTTTATTTATGCTCAAACATTGGAGTTCTTTTTTTTTTTAAAGACCTGCTGGTTCCGTTTGGTGGTGTAAAAGCATCACCGAATGAAGACTGTCATGCTTGCAGCCCATTTCTGCCTTAAAAGTTGACCCGTGCTTTTGAAGGGAGCTGAAGCAAGAAAAATAAAAATAAAAACTCTCCGAGTTTGTTAATCCCTCAGACGGAGCAGACGGCACCTGCTGGGAGGACCTCATCAGGAGCCCCGGCTCCAAGGGCGTTCCACAAGAACCTGTTGTGCACGTACGGCTTCATCACCGCGCTGTCAGAGAGAAGCAACGAAACTTCAAAGCTGTGTTTATTCATTTGAGAGCTGTTTGTGAAATAGAGGCAGAGTTGAAATTAGAGTGGAGCTTTTCTGTTTCATTTTCAGTCACTTTCAGTAGTTTTAAAACATCCATATCCAACAACTGCGTTCAGTACGGAGAGAAAAAGTGTTAAAGAATTTCTGCTGATTGGTTCAGAGACATAATAAAGCTCTCTAAACAGTTCTTGGCTCGGATCCTCACCGAAATAAACCTCGATTTAAATGAATCTCTCAGTAGGGAGGTTCTTCTAAACTGTAGAAAACCATGTAAACAACAACAAATATGAAAATTAAAGTTTTTAGGGAACCAAAAGTGGTTCTTCTAACTTTATTTCTTTATTTTAAAGAATGTAGGTAATTTTATAGTTCTATATATATTTTTTTAAATTCACAGTCAAATATTAGATGCTTCCTTAAAATCTGTAAAATAATAAAAAAAAAAGATTGAATTTTAAAATGTAATGTTGATCATGCGAAAAAAACAAAGAGGGTCCTTTATCTAACTTTTGATTCCTTAAAAAAAAATCTTTCAATGTTCAGTTCTTTTGGGAACTAAAAAAAAAATCTGTAATAAAACATCATTGATCCCAGAGGAAAAATTGTAATGAGCTTATTCAAAATTTGAATGTTCCAGTAACAACCCTTGAAGTGATATAACACTATTATTTTAAAAGGTTCTTTTAGGGAACTTTTTAAAAAGGTTTTTCACACTGACTGACTTACCGGGTTCTTTGATTCCACACATAATTCTTCAGGTGTCTAAAATTGATTTATCAGCACCATCTCTCCTTTTGAATGTTTTTTTTTAATGATGAATTAAAAAATAATCCATAATGTAATGGTTCTATGGAGAGACCTTAAATATATGCAGTATTTTAAAGCTTTTCACTTTTCACTACTATACGTGGACCCACATGTTTTGTTTTTTGGTTTTTTTTAGGCACATGAATGAGGTTCTCCTGTGTCATCTCTTCCTTTGTGCAGTAAGATTCAGAATTGTGAACATTCAGAGAACTCATGGACCAAATCCAAGCCTCTGTAGGTTTTATTCAGGTTTTATTGTGTCAGTAATGCGTTCCTGATAGCTTCAGTGGACCCCAACTAACGGTCAACCTATTTCCAAGATGGATGCGAGTGCAGATGCGTGTGGACCCCAGGCGAGGTCGGGCAGAACTCCTTCTTGACTGTGGAAGCGTTCTGGAAGTGTGGAACAGTCTGGAAATGATTTTTAACGGCCCATTTCCTTAAGCTTTCTAAACATTTAATCATGAGTGATTGTCTTTGCTGCTCTGCCTGCAGTCAATAAAGGGCATTTATCTTCCTGGAGCTTTGACAGCTTTCTAGACCAGTGTTTGTGAGGATGTGTGTGTGTGTGTGTGTGTGTGTGTGTGTGTGTGTGTGTGTGTGTGTGTGTGTGTGTGTGTGTGTGCACCATCCTCCTCTTTTATCAAAGTAGCCTCTGCCTGGACTACATTATTTTCCAAATAAATTTTTTAAATTGCCCATTTCTAACCATTCTGTTTATGGTTTAAATGATTTTCGCCACAGATGATGGATGGCAGAGACCCATCTTGAACTAATCCCAGTCCGCTTGATCGGAAGCGAGTGATCATTATCTAATCCCTTCCAGGTGGTCAGTTGTCCGCACAGCAGATGATGGAAAGATTATTCATGCTCTTCTTTAACCTCGCCAGAAAAGATCGGTGATCCTTGTCATTGTAAAGGTTGTTTTGGCTCCATTCAGCCGAAATATGGAACTGACACCATTTAGTCCAAACCATCCTTTCATTTGTCAATTAGGATGTGATTTTTGATCGAAGATGGACACCGTTCAAATGAATTGGATGTTTGAACCTTCTGCCACACGCCCCCTAGTGACCAACTCTGGTGTGTGCAAAAACAACAGAATCAAATTATCGCTCCTGAAGTCAAAACAGTTTAATCAGCATCAGCACCTTAACTCTACTTAAATCACTCTGGAGACTTCTGACCTGCAGGAGCTGTGGCTTTTTAGTCACTTGTGAAAAACGAATGACGTCAAAATCTATACGCACATGACTGCAAACATTTAATTAAACTATTTTAAAATGTCACAAAACATTTAAAATTGTTCTTTCTGCATGAATCATCGTTGATTCTCTTTGATATTGAGAGCACACACAATCGGGTACTACAAAACACATTTACATGATTGTCTGCTCTGTTGTCCTGTTGAGGTTAAAGGTGACACATTATGCACTTTAGTTTAGTTGTAACAAGTCTATGGGCTACAACACATGTTAATGAAGTTTTTGGAACAAAATCACTCTCAAATAAAGTGTCTCACCAGCTCTGTTCTTGACAGTTTCAGTCTCTTTCAGAATGAGCCGTTTAATGGCTCTGTCACTTTTGTGCAAATAAGCTGTTGCTGGCCACGCTCTACCAATCCCAAGCTAATGCTGTGCATTTACCACACGTTAAAAAAATGTCTAAAACAGAGGTGCTTTCAGCCCTATATGTTGGACCCAATTCAGACCCAGAGTGAGAGGAACACAACACTTTATGGTGACTTGCCTTTGCCTGTAGCCATAGAGCTCGGCGTCTTATTCGTGCTTGTAATACCAGCAAAAAAAAACTGGAGGATTCTTAAATAATCTAGTGGATGGGGCTCAACAAGTGAGGGGTGGTTCTATGCAAATTTCCTAATTCTGATGTCACAATAGTGGAGCGTCCAAACAGCTCATAGAACAGATGAATCCTGACACCAAAATCTTTCAATTGATTCACAGGAAACCGAGGGACAGGTTAAAACTGTATCATAAAAATGACAGAAAGTTAGGTGTGTGCCGATCCGATAATCAGTGTAATTATTAGTCTGATTCTATGCAAAACCCCAGATGGTCCTGTAAACACTTCCATTAAACTCTGAGCAACATACCATAAAATACACACAGATGAGGACACAAGGAACACAGATGAGCAGCTGGGGTGCATCCCAAATGGCTCCCTGCTCCCTACATAGTGCACTAAAATACAGACTACTGCACAGACACCTGAGACTCAGAAATGTGTGCAGAACTCCTGATTGGACACTCTGTGGACTATATTGGGTGTAAAAAAAAGTTTTATAACAGATAAACCTTTATTAGTCCCACAAGTGGGACATTTGCTGGTAGCAGTTTTGGATTCAGACAAATGTGTTATTAACCGCTTAGATGTTGAAGAGAGGGAAAAAAACAGTATCGTATTGGTATCGTTATCGGAAGATACTCAAGGATGTATCGGACAACCTCTACTAAAGAATCCCCTTTTTATCAATCATTCAGGAAAATAATTACACTTGCCTTAAAACAAATAATACTTAGTGATTAGGAAGTACTGACTATACATATACACAATGTCCAATTTTCACAATTAAAACAGCAGTTTTTAAAACTGCATCTTAAATTAAGAGGCAAAGGTCAGAAGAATAGAATCCTTTCTGGGTTTTTTCTTCTTTTTTAATATAATGAGCTACTCATTTAAAAGCGAACAGGTTTAAATAAGTAACTTCTGTTTCTGAGGTGAGAAACAACATATACTGTTTCTACAAATGTTCAAAATGAATAAGTATAACACATACTGTTACTACAAACATTATAAATTGTTATCATTTTATTGGGCTTTTTAAGACAGGCTATTTTCCAAATGAATCTTTACTGTTCCTGAGATACAACACAAGCCATACAGCCACTACAAACTTTATAAATGACTTTTGTATCCCCCTCTATACCTTTGGGTAGTCCTAAATTATTGTTTAGAAGGAATGGACCGAAAGTTTGTAAGTTAGATTTAGAGCACATTTAGCAACAGCTGAAGGTTTGCACTTAAAGAATCCCCTCCATTAAGTGAAGAGGGTCCTCTGATGGGGGAATCTTGGGCCTAGTGCTATTTATCTGTTGTGGCTGGAAGGCATGCGCTCTAAACAAGAGCAGCCGTTGGATCCAGAGTGTTAAAACAAGCAGGTGCCCTCAGGAAGTGGCCTGTCAGCTGGACAAATGATTGTACCCAAACTCTCTGAGAAAAGCCAGCAATTTGTCACCTAGATTTGCCGGCGTGTCTTATCCCCACCTTCTGCGTCCACTTTATTGAGTCTCTCTTCTTATTGCTGAAATGTTCTGTCCAAATGGAGTGATAAAGGACGGGTTATCCATTCTGGTGAACTTAACAAAAAAACAAATATGCCCTTGTGTGACTCTGTGAAGCCTCGCCTCCAAATCCCAGTCTCTTTCGGTGGAAACTTCAAAACTCTGCCTCCCGACAATACAGAATCCATTCCTCAGTGTTCCCCTTCAAAAAACACCTCCCACCCCAAAATATAATAATAATTATGATACATTCAATTCATAAAGAGCTTTTCAAAATACCCAAAGGTGCTTGTGCTATTTTGAAACAAAACAAATGGGGAGAAACACAAGTATACTGACAATATTAGTCAGCTTGGAAGTTGAAATATCAGCTGGAGAAAGCGAGTTGGAAGAGGTGGGTTTTGAGTGTCTACCTGAAGGAAGACAGAGTCTTTGATTGCCTGATGTGGATGGGAGAGTCGTTCCAGAGGGAGGGTGCAGCAGCAGCAAAGGCTTGGTCTCCCCAAGTCTGGAGCTTGGTCCTAGCTGATGTGAGGAAGTTGTGCATCAGTGGACCTAAGGCAACACCTGAGCTTGGATGGGAGAGAAGGTCAGAGAGGTTGGGAGGAGCTTGATTTTTGAAGTATTTGTAGGTAAGTAGCAGAATTTTGAAGTTAATCCTGAATTTGACAGGGAGCCAGTGAAGTTTGCGTAGGACAGGGGTGATGTGGTCGCGTCAGCGAGTGGCGGTGTGGAGAGTTCTGGGCATATTGTAGCTTATTTAGGGTTTTGGATGGGAGGCCGTAAAGATTGCTGTTTCAGTAAGAGAGTCTGGAGGGGATGAAGGAGTGTATGGAGGAAGGTGTGAGCCTGGTGTACAGGTGAATGGTCTTCTACGTGCTGGCCTTCGTCACTGGTGCTGCAGCCAAGAGAGCCCCTGATTGATGACATATACAAAGACACACTCCCCCTGATCAACACCCTTCTTGTCAACATCATGCTGGGCGATGGGCTACTCTTGGCCTTCACGACGCCATTCAAGGTTTCTGTTTATTCGTGTGCCAGTGGGAAGCTGGGCTTGCTGGCGACTCCTACTATTTGTTGAAGTTGAAGGGGTTTATTGATCTTTCCAAAGATTGTGGTGCCAAAATCCCACCAGTGCGCAAGGCAAAATTGGTGTGGACATGTCCCAAGCAGCCTCAGCATCCTCAGCCTCCACAGTATAAAAGATGCCTGTATTTTCAGAGTAAACTTTTGTACAGAATTCCTCGGCAATCAAATGCGACATGAAAAAAAAAAATGGTGAAGTGACCATTGGTACACCGGTGCTGGGAACTATCATTATTTGAAGACAAGTAGTGGAACACAGAGATGATAATAAGAACAAGTGAGGACTTATCCCCAGCATCCCCAGCATCCTCAGCAGCCCCTGGAATATGACGTCCAAATATTTGAATAAAGTTTTGAACAAAATTCATAGACAATGGCATGCGAGCAATGTTCACTTCTACTTGGGCACTGATGGGATGTTGGGGAACACAGCTGTTTGTTGCTGATCTTTCCAAAAGGGGTGGAGTCAAAAGGGTCCTGACAAAAGAGGACATGTTTACCAACTGAGATAAGGCCTGTATTTTAGGCTTTTGAGGAAAATTTCTCACAATCATGCCAGTGGGATGACCAATACTAGTAGTAGTATTGATGGGAGGGCAACTGATCTTTCCAAAAGTGGCAGAAACACATGGAAGATGTCAAAAAGTGGTCCACAGCCTAAAGGATGTCTATATGTTTTATTCCTTTTGAACAAATTCCAGCCATATGGCAGAGACGCAGCTGACGGGGATAAAAGTGGAAGTATTTCTTTAAGACGTCCTTCACTCAGCTCCTGTTAAATAACAGCCTAATGACTCCATTCATCTCTGTACGGTCCTCCGCGCAGGTCTGCGCTCTGAAAGAGTCGTCAAGTTTGCGGTGCCAGAAAAGTCTCAGACAGACTAATCATTGCATATTGTACATCAATATAACATCATCTCCTAATACAGCGGCGACGCGTCCCTCGAAAGCGCACAAGCGGCTCTTTATGTTTTAAGCGGGTAACGGGGACGGAGTAATATTGCGAGGTGTCGGCGGTGATGGATGAGCATTTATACCGCATTGTCAATACGTTCTCCCAGTGAAAGATGAATGGTTCACACTTCTCCGGTAGATAAACTGTGACTTCGTTATAACAAGTGTTTGGCTGCGGTACAGATAGTTTCATTTAATGCCTCCAATAAGTCACAGACTGCCGGCTGGATCCGTCTAAGGGACCCCATTGGACGGGTGGTCAAAGGGATGTTAAAGGGCCCCTGCCACAGAAAACTTTTTCGCTTTTGTTCTACAACTAAATAGAGTTGAACAAATTGTCATCACTCGAAGCCTATACAGTCCCAGTAGAGGCTGTGAAAACTGCCTGTTTTGAGTTTATTGGTGTTGTAATGTCGCAGAATTCTGCAGGAACATATTTGAGGCAGTACTTCTGTTATTTTATTTGACAATAAAAGAACATGAAAGACCACTGAACAAGAGTGTACACACCAATAACTCATCAACTTCAGACCATGAATTAAATTCATTCATTTCAGTGAACTGGTGCTGCCGATCTCTGCCATGGACTGAAGTGTGTGTGATGCGATTGGCTAATGTCCCTTCCCATCGCTTTAAGTAGCATTTATCGCACACCACCACACACAGGGTCTGGATAGATTACACTCAAATTAAAATAAATGGGAATATGACACAATCAAAAAAGACAAGCAGTGGGTTGGGGATGGGTGTGAGATTGCCAGTGCTGTTATCAGAGGTCCAGAAAGAAATGCTTGCCAGTGGGTTAAATTATCGTATTTGGCCATCTGTTGTTTGATGTTTTGAAATAAACAGAAAAATACAATTCTCTGTCTTGTGTGTGTGTGTGTGTGTGTGTGTGTGTGTGTGTGTGTGTGTGTTTGTATATATCATCCTGAGAATCGAAAAAAAAAGTGTCTTACAATTTCTTTTGTGTGATTTTCTATCTATTTGGGCCAAAAAAACAATTTTTGGAATATTTTAATTTCCCAGCATGTCCACTGTGGTGGACCACATGACGGTTTCATGTGAAAATAGAACTGAATTTAGAAAATGAAATGAGTGATATTAACCCGATCAAACACTCAGTTTGATCAAAACAATAACATTCTGTATCACTCTTCTGTTGCTTGTTGCTTGCAGGGACAGTGAAACGTGTATTTTAGTTCAACAGTGAATTATAAGTCTAGAACCTCCTCTGGATATTTAGGAGTGATAGTCCTAGAGGCGTGGGTTCTTTTTGGTTCTGCGGAGGACAATTTTGCACTTGCTGCTCCTCATGTATGCCTTGCCATTGCAGTCATTGTTCCAAGCATGCAAACCCATCACATGCCACATCACTGGAGAACCCAGAACGTCCTCTACAGAACACTTTAGGGCTTGATGGGGGAACTCAAAATTCTTAAAGAAGATACAGGTGAACACAATGTCCAATTTAAAGGGCGTAAATTAATGGGCCGGGTCTCTATACATATATTTATTCAGTTAATTCTACTGTATTTATATATTTATGTGATTATAAATCAGAATTGTTTTTAAATCATCCAGGCCTTTGCCCTCCATGCCTGAGACAGAAAAGGGTAAAACATATTAAAGCACCATAAATCACATCTGAGTGCTGAGAAAACCACTGTAATTTTCACTGGACGCCATGCTAAACAAGCCACTCTGCAAAGTCCTCCACAGTTGCTAATGGAGCTGACGCCAATTTTTTTTCCGCTACTGACAGGAAGTGATTGATGAAAAACATCAGAGTCTCAATGCACTAACCTTTCTTTATGCCAGCCCATTATGTAGCACTATGTCTGCCCTTCATTCTTCAGACCCATGCAACTCTAACAGCAACATAACGTATGTGACGGATGACTTAAAGGAATATTACAGTGTTTTTCAACCTGGTGCTGGTCTCATAAGAAGAAAATCTTCAATGTCTCCTGGTTGTTTTATGTCTCCCTTGATTGCGTGTGATGCCCCAGGTCATGATGCTCCCACCTTCGCATTTCACTGTGGGTGTACGTTTCTTCTCTCTCCTAACATGATGATTCAAAGAGATCTGTTTCTGTTCTGTCTAATCAAAATTCATTGTAGAAAAATACCAATCAAAAAAGTTAGTATTCAGATATTCAGAGCTTCTTTATTCGACAAAGAGTTCAGCATGGGCTTCAGGAATGGTGATGATTGTGGTGCAGTTTGTTTCTTAATGTTCTCTGTGTATCTGCTGTTCATGGTCTTCTCAGGTCATCCCAGAGATCTTCTTTCGCGATTACCGGCTTCTCTCTTACCTTCCTTATCATCAGTTTGAGAGGAGCTCCTGTCCAGGAATGAGTAGTTGTGGTTCCATGCATTTTGCACCAGCTGTTATGGGGCTCTGTAACTTCTTCCTATGGGGTGCCATTTGTTAAAACAGCTTCATAAATTAAGATTTAGATTTAACATTTAGATCTAACATTTAAATTTAACATTTAACAATTCTGAAGCAAAAAAATGTACCACAACGTAACATTATTTTAAAAATTATATTTCATTGCGCTAAATAATGAAAATATGACATCTCCAAACGGTACCTTTCTTCTATTCCAGCGTTGTTAATAAGTGCCATCTCTGACAACATTAGGAAGCTACTTCATCTTCACCCTGATAACGGCTTGTTGCGTTCAATGTCTTTTATAATGACGCCACGTGTAATTTGTAGTAGAATGTAAAATTGAAACAGATTTAACTTGATAATTTGATGTTATTCGGTTAATCATTTTACCTTGACAAAATAATTTTTATATGTTGTACACCCCTCACCCCCACCCCCCTTTTGACACTTTTCACAAAAAAGAACAGAAAACAGGTTATCTCAGATTCACACATCATAGTAGTCAGTTGCATACTTCTAAATGATTATTAGAAATATAATGACAGGTTCTGCATTTGCAGTATCTTCTATGAAGTTCATCTTAAGTTTTATCCAAGTTTTAATCAAGCAACACTGTGTTAAATTCATTATGGTTACTTTCACCCTTTCCTGAGTTTTTTTGTTTTTGTTGGTATTAGTGGAAACCTTTCCACACTTTCACCAATAAGCATAACAGAAAATAGAGTGAAGCATATCCAAGGTCGCGCAAATCACACCCGAGTGTGGAGAACAGCCCCGAAATCCTCAGCGATCGCTACGCTACACAATCAGGCTGCTCTGCAAAGGATTGTACAGCTAATATTACGAGCCAAGTCAGGCTTCTCTCCATGAGTGGCATGGAGGGATTCGCAAAAAGCACCAAAGCATTTAGTATCGACGTCTCAATGCTCTAACCTTTCTTCATGCCGGCTCATTACACAGATGCTAAGTGTACTCTTTATTCCTGAGGTAGGGAGGGATTCTGGGCATGGCAGCTGCAGCGCAACATATGCTGAGGGTTCGTGGCAGCAAACATGTGCCAGGCCTCATCACAGACGTGAAGAAAGGGGGATATTTATGGAGAGGTTATTTCTCACTCGGGGGAAATAACCCGCTCTAGCTTGCTAGCGGATGCGCTGCGTATTTGCATATCATGCCCGAAGACCACGCTCCCTCGGCCCCTGATTGGACATGTTTGAAAATCTATCATTTCCCTGATTACTCGTAATTACCAAGCTGGCCGAATACCTCTTAAGGACAGGTCCAGCGCCGCGGCCGCCTTGTTTGCTTTAGTATCTCGTCTGTTGCCTGAACACATGCTTGTATTGGAGCTGGAGTGGATTATTAGCGGATATTGCATCCCAGGGGTGACGCCGTATCCTTACAGAGCAATTGAAGTGACCAAGAATTCAATTTACACATCCCTCTGACCACCTCGCATGCAGTCCGGCAGCAAAGGCGTCTGTTGCTTTGGCTTTGGTGACGCAACATGTGCAATTTTTTGGATACTGTTACTACTGGGCAAAATGTGCAATTTAAATGTTCAACTTTCAGGGTGAAGTCATTCCATTATGTGTATGCATGTGTGTTTGTAAACTTAGGTCATTATACATTTTCACAATACACATGCACATGTTTTATTTAATCCTATTTTTAACATTCCTAGAATGTTTAGTGCACATTTATATTTTTATTCTACTTTATTTTATTCTACTCAGAGTTCACACTCTCACTCCCTTTAAATAACCGGCGCATTGTCAATGGCGTGCTGTGTATGAAGTGAAGACACGGAAACAATTGATCTTCGGGGATGGAGGGAATCCTCCCAAACCCTTTGCTTGGGGTGCTTATTGTAACAGTCCACCTATCCATTTTAAAAGAGTGTATTTAGTGTAGTGTAGATATGATTGTTATTGCACACGTGATTTCAAAACACC
>JBBMFX010570460.1:0-14887 GCA_037832545.1 Rhabdalestes septentrionalis | reverse complement strand
TCTTATTTATCCACAATTTTGAAGGGGTGCCAATAATTATGTCCAGCCCATTTTTGCAGTTTTGTGTGACATTATGTCAAATGTACTTTTTTTTCACTCCTGTTTTTGTTTTGATCCAATACATACAAAGCAAATAAAAACGTGGATAGCAAAACAAGTGTCAATGCAATACTATTCTGTGAGAAATATTTGATTTTCTAGGAAAAATTTCAGGGGTACCAACAATTTTGTCCACATGTGTGTATGTATGTACATAGTGTGTGTGTGTGTATATGAAGGTTCTCATTGAAGTGTCCTCAGCTGTTTGGTAGCAGCAGGCATTGACAAAACAGCAAACAGTGATTCAGGGAGCAGCAACCTGTCTGATATTTACCAGGTATTACTAACTTTGTTCTAATAACCCTTTCAGAAATAAGCCTGTCAGGAAGTGATGTATGTATGTCTTTTGAGTATGAAGTTCCCTAAGAGTAGTTTGTAATATTATATAAACAATGTTTCACCTTGTTACAAGCGGTTACACCCACTATCCTGTAAGATTATACGTTTATTTATCTGGCTACCAAACCCTTTAAATATATGTAAAAAGAATGTCCCCCGACTGTCAATCTGTAGTCATATGCAAGTGTCTGGTTCCTCTGTTTAATGACGTGAGAGTCGTGGCAAGAATTATATAATCGCAGAATTTAAAAGCGTAAACAGTAAAGTAACAAAAACAAAAACACAGCGAAGGATGGCGCGAGATTTAACACAGAATGCCTGAAGACCGAGGGACATTTATATTAGCGAAGGAAAAGAAAACAGCTGCGCAGGGGCGGAGACAGCGACTAGAAACAGGAAACCGGAGAACAAGGGGGCGGGGCTAAGACCAAAACATACTCACATGGAACAGACACATAAACAAAGACACATGTAGGAAGACAAAACATTACAAAAAGTCCAAAAACAGGGAAAGGACAGAGAGAATGTTACAACCCGGCCAAATGACATATTTTAAAAACACATTTCTAGGAAAATCTATACTCCTTTTATTCTGGCCCAATAGTTTGGCTGTAATACTACTACTACTACTACTATTACTACTACTACTACTACTACTACTACTACTACTACTACTACTACCAACAACAACAACAACAACAACAACAACAACAACAACAACAACAACAACAACATCATAAACTTAATTGAATTGAATAGCACCCTTCATACATAATGCAGCTCAAATTGTTTACATTAAAACAATGATGAGAACCAAGTGCTTCACTTGAAAATAGACATAAAAATGAAATGGAAAATATAATGGAAACAGAATGCTTAAAATACAGTAAATAATACACGTATTACAAATAAAGAATGTAAAAGGTATATAATTGAATAACCGCAAAAATCTTCTGTTTTATTTTCAAATGGCATTCAATATATCTTCTAAATAAAGTTTCATAAAATATTTCCTGCAAAAGTAAGAGAGGTGATGTAGTACAGTTGATGCTACTAAGCTATAGCGAGTGATGTCGGTGGCAGTACGGCTCGTACCTGGACCGAGCTACGCTCAACTGGTCCCGCCGGTCCCGCTGAAACTTGCAGCGTATTTATTTACAGAGTATAACAATCCGTGTATCATCCGTTCATTCGTTTTTGAATATGAAACCAAACCCAAAACAACCGAAAAACCACACGTATTTTCAGTTTTTGTTTCCAAAACCAAAACGACAAAACGGATCACGGATTTATAACCTGTGGGCTTTTTCGAAGTTGCCAGTGGAACTGTTAATGCGCCTGGTTTGCAGCCGGTAGGAAGCCAGCAGCGACACCCAGTGTTACAGAAGTGGAATGGACAAATAGCAGATGAAAACATTTAGCAAAGACATCAAAGTGTATTTTCTGTCAGAAAACAGGAAATTATGCCCGTATATGTTTCGGGAACAGTGTCAAAATTAAAGACAGAAATACTGAAAATAGACAAAGCCAGGTACACCAATAAGTGAGAGCAGGGTGCTTTAGATTCAGACTCAGATGAGTTTGACCATGCAGTAGATCGATCCTAAAGTTACGGAGACAGTCAAGGTCAATCGACAGTGGATGAAAATGGTTATAGACACAGAAAGTGGTAGAAACTTAGAGAGGGCAGAACAATGACAGAACAAAGTTTGCTAAAACAAAACTGAAACCAAACATGAAGTGATTTTATGCATTTGTTCAAACTACTTAACTTAAATGTGTTGGTTACTTTGAGACAGAAATGACATGGAAAGACAACGTAGTGAAAGATAACGTATCTATGATTGAAGGAAATATTGAAGCCCTGGTAGGAAGAAGAACAAGCTTTGAACCACAGATACATAACAAAGGTTAAAAATTTAACCCAGCAATGCAGACAGAGAGATTTAATGAGCTTTTTAAAGATTACACTTTTGTTTTCAAAGGACTAGACCAGGTTAAAGTTTACAGCCTTTGAGGAAAGGATTTTAAACATTTTTTTGTAATATTATTTACTCTTAAAAGGATTATAACCTCTTCTTAAATTAATGTATATATACTTTAACTTTTGTAACTTCTGTAAAGTGACCTTGAGAGCCATGAAAGGTGCTTACGCTTATAATGTATTATTATTATTATTATTATTATTATTATTATTATTACAGTCGATGTAAAATTCCAGCCTGTAGCACAGCGTTTAAGGAGAGTACCTTATCTCATCTTTGAAGCTGTAAACCAGGAGCTAGACAAGATGCTTGAACAGGATATAATATAGGAACTGAATGAAGGATCAGTTTTCAATATCCAGATCGTACCCAAAAAAGACACAAAAGAAGTGAGGCCAGGTGTAGACCTCATAGAACCTCAAAGCAGTGATCAGGGAAAGACAACCAGTGCCAACAGTAGACAGTATCTTACAGTCAGGGCAGGGAGCAAAAGTGTTTGTTAAGCTGGATGCATGGACGGGGTTTAGCAGGGTGACTTAGCCCAGAATCCAGATTCCTGACCTCATTCCTCATACATAGAGGCGGCTACCTTTTCAGAAATGTGCCCTTTGGATCATCAAGTGCACCAGAAGTCCATCAGAAGGCTATGGACTCTGTTATGTGGAATGCCTGGCATCATCTGCTGCATGGATGATGTAGGGGTCTTTTGGAGAGAATGAAGAGCAGCTTGAACAGAGACTTATTCAAGTCTTTCAGAGATTCCAAGACTGAGGCCTAACCCTCAACAGAAACAAGTGCATCTTCGGATTACAACAGATTGAGATGCTGGGACAGTTTCGGAAATGTGCTCTTTAAGTATAAATGTCTTTTTTGCTTCCTGATAGGCCACAGAGAGGGCAGTGTGTGATGTGGACATGTCTGGCCTCCCCAAAGCCCCTGTGGAAAATACTAAATGTGTCTCTTCGATTGGCCAGGACCTGGTGAGAGATTGCCTTGAGAAGGGGACAGCAGGTCACAACAATGATGATACTGGTCAGCTTTTCTCCCATCTGTTTCATATTTAGAGTAAATTCAAAGACTTAAAGCATTTCCTTTTCATCAAAATGGCCTCTCTTGTTTATAATCATGCTTTCAGCCTCAATATGCAGCTTGTATCAGTGAAAAAAATAATGTTTCTTTTTCCAATTGTCTTAAAAACGTATCTGTTCAGCAAACACATGTAACAGAGGTTGATTTTCATGTTGCGTCGGTGAATGACAGGAGTGTGCGGAACTGCATTGTGAAAATCTAATTTACACAGTTTTTCACTTGTCATCAAGAAAAAGTATTTTCTGTAAATACATCTCCAAACCCTCTTTGACTGCACTAAACCTGCAGTCAGCTCTTCATTAAGGTGGAGCAGACACTTAACCGTGAGGTATAAGACCTCATAGAGAGGGCAGGTGGAAAAAAGGTGGTTTGGAAAAGGTGGTTTGTGATAGTAGAGTTATCCAAGGTCACAGTTTGATTTGTAAATACTAGCTCAGGCTGTCTATAGCTGACTGTATTTTTATTATAGCTGACTGTAAGTCATATTGTGTTCTAAATCACTTCACCACCTTCATGAAGAGATGGATGTTTTATACCTTGAGTAACTATTTATGTCTATTGTTTGTTAGCACCATTAGCCTTTAATTCCAGCTGAAACCTAAAGAGGAATCATGTTTGTTCTTGACGTCTGGAATGTGTTACTGTGGAATGCCATATCTGCTTGGGTTTGGTCACTGCAGATTTGCATAAGGGTTATTTTATTTCACAGTATCTTCACTGCTGTTCTAAAATCAGTCCAAAAAAATAGTCAATATAGGGGAAATTATGTTGAAACCTTGCTCGGTAATATAGTCAATCGGTTAGATTGCCTCTGCTACACATCTGTCTTCTACTTTCTCATTCTTTCTTGGTGTCTCTGTTATTTTCAGTTGCAGAGCTGCTCCCGGAGTTCATGCACCAGCTGCCTTCCGTTGACCTTGTTTTTGAGGAGAGAACTGTGTGCCGTTACGATGTTTGATATAGTGGAGCAGGCTGGCACAGTAATCTTGCAGGACAGGTAAGAGGTAAATTAAATAAATGAAACCAAATATCCAGGGCAACTAGTTTACATTAGTTATATAAACTTGCCAAACACATGGTAGTTGCATTGTCATGTGTGTTGAATGAAGCTGGATTAGCACCCGTTAATGCTATCCCGTTAATAATCTCAGTTAATGCATAATAGCTTAATACACACTAAATACTACAAGAGGTACATGTTACACTTTAGCTGCCTGTTTATTTTTTTCCCCCTCAGTGTAATTAGCCTCCTTTAAGACTGACTGCACTGTGCGCAATGCTAATGCACTGGAAGACTAAGCTGTTCACGGTGGCTAATTGTTATTGATTAAAGGGGTCGGGGTTACAAAATAGCTACTTCTGCACATGGTTCTGGGTCATTCCGTGGAATCGGTACATTTTGCGTCCCAGAGAAATAATCTGTCATAAAATCACTATAATACCAGATTCATGCTTAATTTCAAAACATAACATTAGCATGTCTTCTGTCATCAATACTACCTCAAAATTAATTCAGTTAAATATTATTGTCCAATGTTAAACTTGCCTTTATGTTGATAATTTGCCTTTATGTTGACTTTGGCCTGTCCCTCACTATGAAAATTATTTTTCAGCAGGTCTTCTTAATAGTACATTTCTGGAAAAATGATAAACCTTTCACATTTGTATATTGTTCTAAAAGTAATCTCATTGTTAAGCAATGTTTTCTGCATGAACACGTCATCTCTGTAAAATTTAAATCATTTAATCAGTGTCCCCTGATTTCAAGTCAACCCTGTTACTGACACAAAAAACCCTATAAAATAACGGCACATTCCAGCAGTGACATCATTTACAGGAAGAGGATTTCCAACATTTAAAAGACAAGTAAGTTTCTCTCTTCTATAATGTAGAATTTTGTTGTTTTATGAGATTGTTGGGGGTGGGGACATCATACCGCATCATTCCTGTTACCAATTTTTAACATACTAGTAAACATATTAATAATTATTTGTATCTTGATATTTATCATATCTATAAGTAATATCCTTTCAAATTGTAAGACATCTGCTCTTGTGACCTTAAGCTAATGCTAACTAGGGGCAAATTAGCTTGAAATCGTCAACCCTGTTACTGTCATTCCTGTTACTTTTCCAGAATAACAGGTTTGACATCTAAGTAACAGGAGTGATATTGATTAGGTTTCACTGTAGTCACACAGTTTTAAAAGTTTATTTAGATATATTGCTGACATTTTTTAAAGTTATCTTGTGTGTATCATTGAGCTGATACCCATATTATGCAGTGTAGGTGCTTTTGAACATTTATTACAGTCTTTGTAACATTTGGTGGTATGCCTGTAATATTTGCTAGCTAAAGATAACGTAATGTTGTTTTGATTAAATTGTTTATATTTATACTTTAAAACACTGTTATGAACAGCTGGTGGATACATTCTAAATTTTACATCAGATTTTCCTACAGTGCTGTCTCCCTCAATGACAGGAAAGATTTTATTTTCTAATATTGTTTGTGCAGCTGTAAGTATCTAAACTGTTACACTTGGCATGAATTCTCAGATTTTTGTTTTCAGTATGTTTTCAGTTTTAATGTGAATTTGATACACTTTGATGACTTGTATTGCTGTTCTCATTGTTTCACTCATCAGTGTTAACAGTCTGTTGAGTTTTTACCTCAATTGTTTTTATCTCAACTCAACGTGAATTTTGATATCTACTTCAAAGAGACTTGTGATGTGTGATAGGTGTTAATGGTCTGGTTTTACTGAGGATCAGTTTCAATTAAAGTAGCAAACCTCCGACCGCAATTTACCTCGGGGAGCCTCAGGCAGGTAGCACACTCTCCTGCGTCACCTTCCCACTGTCCATGCAGCCAGGCTGTCCTCCCTCCAGCCCAGGTAACGCAGAATTGGACCGCAGGACTTTGTCCTTGTCCGGCAGGGTGCTCACTGTCCACAAGTCCAGGCTCTGGGACTCCCGCTGTAAAGACCGGGTGTTGTTTCGGGTTTCTCCTATAGGGGCTGCTGGTTTTTTATAGGCCCTGTAGTTTTAGCTCTATAAAAGGAGCTAGGAAGCTAGGCTAAGGAGACCAGCAACAACCGTCTTTTTAAACCTGCATGAGAACCTACGTGTTCTTAATTAATGTAAGTAAAATTTATCCAATACTTTATTCTTATTTAATGATCATGTCAAAATTTAATGAGTATTCCACCTGCTTTGTATGGCAGGTGCGTTTTTGTCTATATGTTTGTCTCTTTCCCTCTACACTGTATAACATGTGTCCTAAGTCCGGATCATGGCCCTACTAGGAGGACTACTAGGAGCCTACCGGCCATAAAGGATCCAAGGGGGACACCTTTAGACATATGGGACACCAATGAAAAGGACTGGTTCAAACCTTTGGGTTTCAAGAACTTACCAAATTAAAGACATTTTGGTGTGGGGGAACTTGGGGACTTATGGGTGCAGGGTGTGTGTGTGTGTCGGTATTTGTTAATGTAAATTGTATAAAACACAAGTGAATAATAACTGTTGTGGTTTGTAATCTTCTCTTAGTTTTAGCAACCTTTTCTTATTCTTTAAGGTCAGATTGCTGAGCACCCTGCTGAGCACCCTGCGCGGACAAGCAGGCGGTCCCTTCTGGGGAACACAGTGGGATCCCTTGTGCTCTGGCAGCTGGCCTCCCCCGGAGGGTTCCAGCCCTCCTGAGGACCCCTTCTAATCCCAAAACCACCCTCACCAACCCCCACCCATCCACCCTCTGCCTACCACGCCCCCCAAAAAAATACATGGGGATTTTTTCATCCAGGAGGGGCTGGAGATGGTGTTTGGCCCCTCCTAATTCCCCTGCCAGACCCCCTAGGAACCCCACTAGCCAGGCTACTTCAGGAGATGTGGGACAAACTGGGCCGAGGCTGGCTGGTGTGAGGCAGACAGGTGCGGGGCAGACAGGCGTGGGGCAGACAGGTGCGGGGCAGGGTGGATCGGGGCAGGCTGGTTCAGGGCCGGCAGGAACTGAGCCGGCAGGGGCTGGACTGACAGGGGCTGGACCGGCAGGGGCTGGACTGGCTGGGGCTGGACCGGCTGAGGCTGGACCAGCTGGAGCAGGGCATGCTGGAGCAGGGCACACTGGGGCTGGACTGGCTGGAGCAGGGCACGCTGGAGCAGGGCACGCTGGAGCAGGGCACGCTGGAACCGGGCTGACGGGGACCCCTGCTAGGCCTCCTAGAAACCCCAATAACCAGGCCATAGCCGGGGACACAGACAGGACAGGGACACCTATGTGGTCCTGGCCCGGGGCTACAGGGAGGGGGCAGACAGGAATGGGACAGACAGACACCCCCCAATCCGGGGCTCCACAGTCTGGGGCTCCACACTCTAGGGCCTTCCCGTCCTGGGCTCCACCATCCTGGGCTCACTAACAGGAGCCTCACTGACGGGGTCCACACTGACTGGAGCCGCACAGACCGGGGCCTCACGGACCGGAACGTGGTCTACCTGCCCGGGGCTTACTGGGCCAGAACCGACGGGGCCAGGACTGACGGGGACAGGACTGACGGGGACAGGACTGACGGGGACTGGACTACCCGGGCTACCTGGGACTGGACTACCCGAGACTGGACTACCTGGGACTGGAACTGGAACAGGGACAGGAACAGGGACTGAAACAGGGACAGGACTAACAGAGCTGACCGGGCCTGTACCTGGGGTCACTGGTACAGGGGCGAGGCAGCTGGGGTCGTCTGTCGCAGGAGATTTCCCAGGATCTCCTGGAGCCCTTGTATACGGAGCTCCAGCTCCGACACGATCTCGTGCGGCGGCAGCTCCGTCAGGGACAGGGACGGCGGCAGCTCCGTCGAGGGTCAGGACGACGGCAGCTCCGGTGTGGGACGAGGCGACGGCAGCTCCGGCGCGGATCGAGGCGGCGGCTGCTCGAGCGTGGGTCGAGGCGGCTCGCGCTCTGTCGCGGGCCGGTGTGGTGCGAGCTCCGTCGCGGGTCAGTGTGGCAGGAGCTCTGGTGCTGATAGAGGCGGCCTGAGCTCTGTCGCGGGCCAGTGCTGCAGCTCGTTGGCCCCGCCATGGTGGAAGTTGGCGGGGGCTGTAGTGGTGAGTGAGGGAGCCACAGGTCTCCGGCGTCTCCTCTTCCTCCGAGCCTGGGCGAGGAGAGGTGTAGAACCTCCGGGAGGCTCTCACCCTCCGAATCCCTCAGGAACCTCTCCAATGGCAACTCCCAGGGATCACGATTTCCACGGAACAACGAGAACTCCTCCCCGGAGTCCTCCTTGCCCCATGTTGTCATCCGGGCGGAGGGGTCGACTTCCAGCCCATGGCTTTCTTCCTCCGTCTGGGCGTACTCGGCCACCCAAGCATTAAGGGTGGTATTCCACTCCCGGACCTCCCTCTCCTCCATAGAGGACAATTTAGTTCTTGTTTTTGGATCTCACCATCTGTCATGATTGAAGAAGCAAACCTCCGACCGCGATTTACCTCGGGGAGCCTCAGGCAGGTTGCGCAGGACAAGGACACTGGGATCCATGAATAAACAGGGATTTATTTAGAAACAAAACAGAAAAACACAAACAGAAAACCACGGCACGTTGGCTGGCAGGAGCAAAACAGAAAACGAGACGAGAAACGTGAACAGATACAGGCTAAATTAGGCGATGACGAGAAAACGTGAACACACAAAACCAGACTTAAATACCAAAACTTAATGAGACCAAACATGAAACAGCTGCAGACGAGAGACAGGTGGAACTAATAAGTGACAGGGTACACAGATACACACGGACACGAACACAACCAAACCAAAACAGAACCCAATGTCAAAATAAACGTCCTTTAAACAGAAACAGAAAAATAACCTAAAAGCAGTGGCTCTAACCAGCCACTGACCGAACCGTTACATAAATAGCCTGAGATGGCACCATAAAATTTATTGTCACTTTAGGATGTCTTATTTCCAGAGATATAAAAAAAAAGGTATAAAGAATTTTTAAATGTATAGATTTCGTGGAATGACCCTTAAGTGGAAACATCTACTCTTCAGTAAAAAAAATAGTAAAGGAGCAGGAGGGAAACACAAGATTTAATTGAGATGTACATGTCAGGACAACAAAAAACATGCTTTTTTGTATTATTTGAACTCCAATTTTAGCATAACTGTATTTTTCTTTCATCAATTTCAAAAATGGTTCTACAGTGTCAGTGTGACTTTCAGTTTTGGATTTCCCCATGCAAGAATTGTTTAACTGTGTGTATTTAATTCAAGCAAAATTGATGTACACATTAAAAAAGGAGTAACCGGCATCGCTGTTTCTAAGCATATGTTTTGTGAGTCATGTCGTGTGTGTTTGGTGTGTAACTGGACGTGGTGTGTGTTGATTGGAGTGGGAGCTCTTAAGTCTTGAGGGACAGGTGAATGGAGGAGTGAGGTTAAGTGCGGTCAATGCATTTGGATCCCAGGAGTGAAGCAGAGGTAATTGGAAACAGGAATCCTTGAGGGCTGAAGAATATTCTCTCTCTGTCTGTCTGTCTCTCTCTCTCTCTCTCTCTCTCTCTCTCTCTCCCTCTCTCTCTCTCTGTTTTTTCAGTGCAGAGCAGAAAAAAAGCGGAACAAGTCCTTGGACACCCTGCCTTGTCCTTTAAGGTTACAGACCGTGCGACATGAAAGCAATAGACTTTGGTAGTTAGTGTTAACATGTATACAGTACAACTGTAATTGTGGTGAACTATATTCTACAAATGTGGTATTTTCTATATAATATATATATTCTAAACTATATTCTACATTCAAAACTCCCATAACAAAAACCATAAAATGTTCCACTCCCTTGCAACTGGGGTGTTGAAGTAGAAGAGTAGTTAATTCATTCATTTTCCATATATCACTTTATCTTTACTAGGGTAGTGGGTACCCAGAGTCGATCCCGGGGTCTACAGGTGCGAGGGGGCGGGGCGCCAGTCCACCACAGGAGAGGAATGTTTTGGGGGAAAAAAAGTTCATTTGCAAAATGTACCACTCAAATCGCAAATATACTTGAACACCCAAAACATGTTTGGTGTCTAAATTCTGCTTGTTTAGTTTAGATATGGAGCTTCTGGTGGGGTAAACTTGTAGATGTGGTTTAAGCAGTGATGGGAATAATGGCGCTATAAATAAACGGCATTACTAACGGCGATACTTTTTTCAGTAACAAGTAATTATTTTTTCCTCTGTTACAACGCCGTTACTGTTACTGTCAATAAAATGTGCGTTACTATAACTGAGAACACTGAAGCGGTTTTCATGCAAACACATAACCAGTGATGATGATTGGTGTGTTTGTACATGTGGTGTACCTGAGAATGCGATGATTGGCTTAGATTGAGTAAATTTCCATGGTTAGCCAATCAGAGGCAGAGTAGTGCGGGTGTTCACACACACACACACACACACACACGCATGGTCAGCCAAAGGGAGCTTTTGCAAACTGGAAGTTTAAGCGCTACTTTTCCCTCGCTGAGGTGAAAGGCAAAAATGTTTATGTGACGTGCAACTTGTGCCCAGGGAAAAGCGTCTCTCTGCGTCGGTGATTAGTGTACAATGTTTTATATTTATTTTATAGTTATATTAAATGAGATTTCAACGCAATAATTACTTTGCCTGGTAATTAGTTACTTTTATAATGATGTAACTCAGTTACTAACTCATTTACTATTTGTGAAAAGTAACTAGTAACTATAACTAATTACTTTTTTAAATGTACCTGCCCAACACTGCCCTTGACATATGATGTTTCAAGTTTACAGTGCTCACCCCCACTCACACTCAACTTACACCATTAGCCTCGTACTTCTGGACCATGAGGGCGAACTAGTTTGTTTGTGTGCAGGGGGAAAACGTATGAGTGTGGGAGAGTTCCTTTTCCTTTTTTCTGTGTCTTAGTTGTGTTTTTTATGATTTTACAACTGTATTAGTATCAGTAAGTGACTTAGGCTAGGGTGTGCTTCAGCTAACACTCAAATTCAGGTTACATCACTATCGAAGGAACTGTCATAAATCGTGGACCCCCTGTACAGTGGCTTATAAAGTGCAGATATGACTATTTAAGCTCATTCCACAGCAGAGACTGAATAGGACTTATTTTTTTATTTAATTAGGTGGAAAGTTCATCGTTACTAATGAGAGTTTGCTCTCTAACCAACTTGTGGATGGCTTTTCTTCATTTAAGATGTCAGTTGGGGATTTCACCCAGCAGACAATTCAGGTGAGATGCATGCATTAAACTGAATGACTATCAGTGTGAGCCAACATGAGCATTTCACTGATTCTCGTCTCGTTTCAGCTTGTGAGCACTGGCAGGATCACTACTGACTGGTTCAATGGAACTGTTCCCATTGACCGCACTGTAGGAAACGGCACCACCTTCACAATCATCTATGAGAAAAAGACATCCACCATATTCATACAGGCACCAAGTGGTGCAGTGTATAATCAGGCACATGTCACTGTGTCTGCTGCTACTAAGATTGTGACTATAAATATTCCTGGAACTGCAGAGGTATGACAGCATTTTTGGAGAGTATTTGGAGAGCACAAAAATATAAGCTAAAAAATATAAGCTAACTTAAAAGCAGGACCTTAATATAGTAAAATGCATGCATGCTCAGAAGTGTTTTCAGGACTCCTGCCCCTTGGACCACCCATCAAAACTTTGTCTTTGTTTCTTTCCCCTCATAACCCCTCAACAAATTTTTTTTCAATAATTCAGCCCGACCCTGATCCCCTCGTTTGACAAAATGATATCACTCTGGGGTTTTTTTTGTATACACCCATATAGTGCACAGTTTGTTCATTATGATTTTTTTCCACATTGTTGAATATGTGCACTAAATTATTGTGACCCAAAGTTTAGTTAAGCATTCACATGACAGTTTAAGCTTTTTTCCAGTATCCAGTGATCTTGGCCATATTTTGACCAATATTCCTACTGAGTATTGAATCGGCACTTACCCAACCTTCATTTGAAGAGCTGCCCTTCTAAAGGTCTCTGCATGGGGGTTAATTAAATTAAATATTTGTGGATTTTTTCACACAAACATATGACACACTACCCAGACAAAATGGTTTGCGCATTATTTTATGATGCCCAAAAATTTTGCATGGTATTTTATGATGGAATAACAGCTTCATGACATTAATGCACTCTCTCTGTTTCCTCTTTTTTATCGCAGCCTGGAGACTGGAAATACAGCTTCCTCAATATGGAACCAACTGCTCAGACCATATCCTTAACAATCACCAGTCGGGCAGCCCGTGACGATGTTCCTCCAGTCATGGTTAAGGCCCAAATGAATCAACTAAGCAGTGATGGCAGGAAACCCTTAGTAGTTTATGCTGAGGTCAGTCAGAATTACATTCCTGTGCTGGGGTGCGAGGTCATGGCAACACTGCAGTCCGACACTGGCTATTCAGAAAACTTATACCTCTGGGATAATGGAGCAGGTACTACTTGAATCCTGCCAACATGCATATATTATCAAAATAATATTTTATCTATGTATTATTTACGATATTACAAAGTTGAGTAATTATTTAAAGGGTTGAAAAATAAAATGTGCACAATTTCAATCTATGTACTTAATCTTCTAAGGCAGGTTTGGTGCCTCACAGCAATGTAAGCATCACAGCTCCATTTGTAAACTGAACAAACAAAATTTGAACTTTGGACATGTCCTATCAAATTATTTATGCTTAAAATCTATTTAAAAAACTGTGTAAATTGAATTTCCTAAATAATGGAACATATATCCGTGGGTTGATCATCTATGCACTTAAATACATACTGACTTCATCTTTTACAGGGGCTGATGCTTTAAAAGATGATGGCATCTTCTCTAGATTTTTCACAAAGTTAAAGCCTGGTAGGTACAGTCTAAAAGTACAGGTGATACATCAAGATGGTGCCGTCAAGGTTTTGCCCAGCAGATACAGTGGTGCTCTTTACATCCCTGGATATGTTGAGAATGGTAAGTATTGCACATTCAGAGCACAATATGTAAGTTGACATGGTCACTGGCTGTTCTCATTGCTGTCTAAAACCAAGGCTGGCACATGTGTTCCCATTAAATCACACATCATTTAGACATTGAACCATTTACTCTAAGCAACAGTCAGGCTAGTTGGCATCACTGGAGCTAAAAACTATAGGTACTGAGTTAGATTTCTCTTGTCTCTTTAAAGGCAAAATTAAGACAGCTATTCCGCTCTTCTTTTCAGGTAAAGTCAAACTAAACCCCCCGAAGCCCCCAGTCAATGTGCAGTCAGCAGAAGTGGGCAACTTCATCAGAACAACCACAGGAGAGAGCTTTGTGGTGAACATTCCCCCAGATGTAAAACTACCAAACTTCCCCCCCAGCAAGGTCACAGATCTAACCACTGAAATCCAAGAGGACACTGTGCTTCTTAGCTGGACGGCTCCGGGTGAGGACTTTGATCAGGGAACAGGTAAATGAAATAAATTCCATTTTAGATATACCCAGTGTTAGTGTCACAGTCGTCACATTTTGTCAGTTTCAGCTTTGTTTCCTGTGCCATGCGACTCTTGGTTCTCAGCTCATCTTTAGCCCTGCCCCTGATGAGTGGATTCACCTGTGTCTGATTTCCTGTCCCCGCCTCTTTCCCAGGTGTTCCACACTTTGAACCTATACAAATATCTCTGCTTGTATGTTAGTACTTGCTGGTCAAACATGACCCTTCACTTGTCCCAGGATGACCACCTTGAGGTAAATAAAGTCCACTGGCGTTTGCAAGTGTGTCTCCTCTGTTCACCTCATCCCTGGAACATGGCAGAAAGACCAGCCCCAGAAAGGAGACCGCAAACGTCTGGAGCCCAGACCTCGTTTCATCTGATTGTCTGGAAGATATTCTCAACTGGACTTCGGACATACTACAGGAAGTACCTTCCACTGGGAGTGACCAGGATCTTCTTGCCCGGCTAAAGTTCTTCCAAAAATGTAGTGAAGGTGAGCATATCAGCCAGTTGTTGAGCATGGTTGAGGCCACTCTGGAAAGAATGGAGTTGCTTTATCCACTTAGTATATTGCTTAGAGAAGCCACAGAGGAGGCGGAGTGCAGAGCTAATGGATTGCCCCCTAGTGCTTTGGAGTAGTCACTGGAGACATGGGCGCCCTCTGATGTTCTGGAGGAGCAGTTGGGCTGTCAGGGGGGTGAGGAAAAAGACATCTCAGCAGATGTGCTTGCCCTCGTAAAATCCACAAATACATTGGTAAAGAAATCGTGGACAGGGATTCTCAACTCTCTACAGAAATCCAGCAGTAAGAAGAAAAGATGACGGAAGAAGAGTGCTCCAGAGGGCCCATCACCATCGACAT
>JBBMFX010570436.1:0-14891 GCA_037832545.1 Rhabdalestes septentrionalis | reverse complement strand
CCCCCCCCCTTCCCCTCCCCTCCCCCCCCCCCACCCCCCCCCCACCCCCCCCCCCCCCCCCCCCCCCCCCCCCCCCCCCCCCCCCCCCCCCCCCCTCTCTCTCTCTCTCTGTTACCTCAGAAAACCGCCTCAACATGTGTCCTTGTCCCTGGAACAGAACAGAACCTGTTAACTCAAATAAAAAACATCTAAAGTAAAAGTCTGAGGCACCTGCTCCCTGATTCACACTCCTCAGTAAACACACTTCCAGTTATTCACTTCTCTGTGCTTTTCTGTGTAACCCAAATTCATGGTAACTGACCACATGTTTCCGATGCAGATGTTAGAAATTCGGTAAAGTGAAATAACAATTTACAGAATAAACCACAAAATATCGGCCAGTGTTCTTTACGGCTGTTTTTTTCTTTCCAGAGATCCTTTTATCTAAAAATGCAAAAAAAAAAAATTACAGCACTCTACTCCTAGCCAAGATATAATGTGGAAGCCATTTCAGCCCTGAGTGATGGAATTAGAAATGTGTGTGTGGGGGGTGTGTGTTCAGGGGGCTCCATTTTAGAACAGTTATATACCCTGGCTGCAATTACCCACTGACGGCTGGTTACAGCACAGCAATCAGCAAACCATTAACACTCCACACAGAGACCTGACTGACACCCCTCTCTCTTTCAGCCTGTTTATCCTCTCTCCTCTCCTCCTCCTCCCTCTCTCTCTCTCGCTCTCTCTCTCTCTTTTCTCTCACTCTTCATTCCCCCTCTCTCTCCTCTCCCCTTTCTCTCGCTCTCTCTCTTTACTCTCTCTCCTTGCTCTCTCTTCCCTCTCATTTCTCTCTCTTCTCACTCACTTTTCTCTCACTCTTCATTCCCCCTCCTCTCTCTCCTTCTTCTCTATCCTCTCTCCTTGCTCTCTCTTTTATCTCACTCTACTTCCCCCTCCTCTCTCTTCTTTCTCTCTCTTGCCTCTCCTTTCTCTCACTCTCTCTCTTTACTCTCACTCTTCATTCCCCCTCCTCTCTTCTTTGTCTCATTTCTCTCTCCTCTCTCTCCTTTCACCAATAAAAAAAAAGACAATTGCGCGTAAAAATCCTTTTGTTGAAACATATTGTCTCTTTCAGAAGGTTTGTTTATATGGTTATACCCAACAATTCCGAATTGGACCTTATCTTGAATACAAAAATGTATGATTTTAATTACGTTACCACGCAAACGATTAAATGTTTTGGTTGTGGGCAGGTTGGACACTTTATTAGGGCTTGTCCAATTGTCAGGCTGCAAACTGTTAATATGGAGGCCAATGGTGGGGATGGTGGTGGGGGTTTACCCGGAGAGGGAGTGAACGAACCACCCAATGAAATCCCGCCTGCTGCAGAGGACCCTGAACTCTCTGCGAACAATGTTTCAGGTGATCCAGGAGCTAGTGTGGCCGTTTCTGTGCAAGAGGTGTCCAAGGGCCTCGGTCTTGACCAACATGCTGCAGAGGCAGCGAGTGTTAGCACTGCCGAGATGCTAAACACAGATGCTACTTTTAGAAAGCCACCAATATGCAAAGTCTCGATCCGTTTGTGTGCTCAAAATAAGAAAAAAGACACCAGAGTGAGGCCTCTGACTGTAGTGTTTCATACAGTCTTCCACTGAGCAGTTTCTCCGACCATGAACACACTGTACAGGGCATCAAAAAGTTAAGACAAACTAAATTTAGCGTAAAAAAACTGTTGACGGAGGTTAATGTTCTTTCAAATGATGATGATGGGCAACACAGTTTTTATTGTGTTCACACGGTTGCCTTTTATGAGACTCTGGTTTAATTCTGTTCTGATTGTTTTTGTTGGGGCTTCATGAGTTTTTCCTTGATTTTATACCTATGGCCGATGTCCGTATGGCTTCCCTAAACCTGAACGGTGCGAGAAATCCCTGCAAACAGGCGAAGCTGTGTGAAAATGTTTATTCCGTCATCTTAAGAAGTTGTAGAGATTTTACACGGTAGACTTTTAAAAGTTAGAGCCTGTTTTGAGAATTGTACTTTTGTTTTTTTTGTGTGTATGCTCTGACTGGGAGTGCAGACAGGTTGGAGACCTGAGGACAGAAATCATATAGAACCTCACATGTCGTCTCGCTGGAAGCTGGTGGAATGCATTCAGGCGCATGATTGTTTGATGTCTGGAAACATTTTCATCAGGCAGACAGGCAGTATATATGGGCACATGCTCATAACAACACATTGTCTTTAGCACATCTGGACAGGTTTTACTCTTTTAACCACCACCTTTTTAGATCTTGCCAGATATTGCCCGTGTGATTTTCAGATCACTGTTTAGTTCAATGCGATTTGTCTCTGAATAATATCAAACCACGGCGTGCGTATTGGCATTTTAATACTGCTTTGACTCATGACCTGACTTTTAAAAATGCAACAATGTTGGGACATTGGTAAAGTACAGATAAAACAACTGTTTAAAAATTATACTCAAAACGACACCAGGGACGATTGAAATTTTAGAGAAAGATATTTTAGAGATTGGAAATCAGGGGTGTGCTGCTGGGAATGAAAAATTTGGCTAGGAGGAGACATGCTTTGGCTGATCTACTGGGAACCAAGGTGAAGGGGGCGCTGCTCCATTCAAAAGAAGTTCATCCATTCCCTGTGCTCTGAGTCTGGGGTTTTACTGACAGACTCTTCTGACATCAGAAAGAGAGCTGTTGGCTTTTACCAGGACTTGTTTAAGAGGGATATCGGTGTAAAGGTTGGCGTCAATGGCTTTCTGGATGTGCTGGCCAGTAGACTGAGGAGGGTGATGGATCAGGTCATCCTACTGTGTCCATATTTGACAATGTTTCGCTGATCCATGACCTCTTGCATATTGCGAAGGGTGGGTGGTGTGATGTGGGCACAATCTCTCTAGACCAAGAAAAAGCTTTTGACCGAGCAGAGCACATGTTTTTATGGGATGTTTTAGGTGCCTTTGGTTTTAATACAGTTTTTATCTAGATGATACGGGTCTTGTACACTGACGTGGAGAGTTTCCTGAGGATGAGTGGTGGCTTGAGTGCTCCCTTTAAGGTGTGTCGAGGTATAAGCAAGGTATCTCTGGAATGTTGTACACACTTGCAATAGAGCCTCTTTTGCACAAACTGAGATCCACTTTAGGTGGTCTAAATTTGTTAAATTTTCAATTTTATTTCATTCAAAGATGGTGGTTTTAAGAAAATTGTGTGACTTGGCTGGGACAGATTTGAAGAATGTGGCTGCAGTTGCAGCAGGGCTGGGGGTGTCGTCGCTCCGGATAACAGGCCGGTTCTTAGAGAAGTGGAAGCGCTGTTTAAGAACGGAAGAACGAAAAATGACCAAGGATTATTGAGTCCCAAGGAACTGGACCCCTTTCCCAGTTTGCATCTCTTGCCTATTCTGGGTGAGACCAAAAGTCTGCTGCTCCAGTCAGGAACCTTTTTACTGAATGTTGCCTCAGGGAAGCAGGTTTACTGAGTGTGTGATAAGGTCCTCAATAAAAGGGGGCTGGAGAAAGCGACCGATACACCCTGGCGTGCGGTTTTAAAGTTAGGGGGAGATCAGAAACCTGAGTGGAGATCCCTTTATAAACCTCCTCTGGATAAGAGGGCAGGGGATCTCCAGTGGAGATTAGTGCACAGGGCTCTAGCTGTTTAAGCTTTTATTTCAATTTTAAACCCGGCCACTGACCAGAAATGTCTTTTCTGTTCAAAGAGAGACCATATTCCATGCTTTTTTGCACTGTGCCAGGCTGCAGGCTTTGTTCTTGGTTTTAAACACACTGTTTTCTCGGAAACTTTTATTTTTGGGTTTAAATATGTTCGGCGACGGCAACATATCTGTGTTTTAATTCATTTTACTTTGGGCCAAGGAAAAATGGCTATTTGCCTCAGCAGGAAAAACAAGATCGCTAATGAGCCTGGCAGCGACGCCACAGTTTTATTTCCTGCTCTGGTAAAATCCGACATTTTAATAGATTATCGTTTTTATAAGCTTATAAGGGACCTTGATTCTTTTAGACAGATTTGGTGTTATAAGGAAGCTTTATGTTCTGTGGTTGATGATTAGTTGCAATTTGCACAGTTGTATTAATTTTTGAGTTTCCATGTGAAATGTTTATGCTCACTGCATTTGTTGATGACTCTCAAAAATCTTTCTCTCCCCTCTCCTTTCACTCTCCTCCTCTCTCTCTTTCACTTGTAATCCTCCTCCTCCTCCCTCTTCTCATTTTTTGTCGTTCTCTTTCTATTTCTCATTCTCTCTCTCCTCTCCCTTTCTCTCTCGTTCACTCTCTCTTCAATCCCCCTCCTTGCTGTTGTCTTCTCCACTTTCTCTTTTCTTCTCTCCTCTCTGTTGTCTCTGTCTTCTCTCCACTCCCTCCTTTCTCTCTCTTCCTTATCTCTCTGTTCTCTCCTTTCCCTGTCTTCTCTCTCCTTTGTCTCCTTTCTCTCTCTCCTCTCTATTTTCTCTCATTGGTATCGGAGCATGCGAGTGGGGCAGAGTGCAGCCGGCTATGACTTTGAAGGCGTCCGTCAGCGATAACCCTTGCCACAGTGGCTCTGGACAGTAGGCAAGTTATGACCCAGGCCTATTGCACTCACAGAAATGTTTGGCCCATTTCCAAGGATTTATGTATTTCAATTGCATATAAGAATTACATCCAACTGAATTACTTCTGTAATGATTCCGGTGGGGACCACTGGGGGTTGCCGCGGGACCGTAAAACCACCCGCAGCTGTGGATTTTCAGGCAAGGGCAAATTGCCCTGGGATGGGGTTTTTAACGGGGCTTAGTCCTCAGGTGCATTGTTGCTGCATTAATGTGTTATTGTGTTTGATTATGGTTGTTGTTCCTTGCCTGTCTTTCCCATTCTATGTTCTCCTCTTCATATCTCCTCAGCTTAATTCATCTCCAAGTCCAAGTGCCTTACCCTTGTTTAGCTCAGTTTTGAGTTATGAGTTTTGTCTTCCTCACCATCCTGGTTTCGCCATTCTTTTTTTCCTCTCTCTGGGTGAACTGCATGCTAGGTATTTGGTGTTGGAGAGCATGGTGACCTGGGCTGTGAGTAGTTCATACAATTTTTCGGCCACGTTTTTTGCGCAATTGTGCTGTTGTTGTTTGTGAGTGTTCTCAAGCAGTGTAGCGTGTGAACAATCGCTTTTGCGAACAAGAGCCGGTGTTTGGCAGGGATGGTGTCCTTTCGGATGCCGTCCCTTTCTCTGGTTGGCTGGGGTGCTACTGGGAAACAGTGGAACCATGACTGATATGGAATGTGAATCAGACAATGATAGTGTTACTGTAGCAGACAGTTTATCACAGAATACTGACTTGTACTCCTTGGATCAGGTTAATGCTTTCCTGGATGATACATTTGGTACGAAAGTGGATGTCAGAGACTATTTCTCTGATGTCGCCAAATTTATTCGGTCCGCTACTACAATTTAGAAAGTTGTTGGTACAGATGTATTGGATGGGGAAACATGGTATTGTCTGAAAAAAACATGCTACTGGTTTGCAGAAAGCTTAAAAGTGCCAGTAAAGGCAAAGTAATCTGAAAAGGATTTAATAATATTGTGCCATGACCATGCAATCCTTGGTGTTTCATCTCTGCTGTTTCTTTCTGTCTGTCCTTTTAACTGTCTCTTTCCCATGATTATACAGGGTTTAAGGGTGGCATAATTAAACATGATTGGGTGTCAAGATGCACAGAAGGGGGCCATATTGAGAGAAGTGTTTTAGCAGGAAATTTTTGTTATTGTGCTTTCGTAGGAATTGCACACAGATAGTGATAGCGAAAAATACTTGGGCCTGTGGTGGGGAGGGCGGCGTGTTCTTATCCATGGGACACCTTTTAGTGCTGGCAATATTTAGTTTTTCCCCACATTACCGCTGAACATCATGTCCAGGACCGATATTGTGAAGGGCAGGGTTCTTATGGTGACAGTTGCAATTGGAGGCTTTTTGCATCCTGTTGCTTTTATTGACCTTCAAGTGCTGAATTCCTTTCTGGAGGACTGGGCCAAAGGAGCTTTGATTCGAGTTCGGTTTCCTAAATTAAAGGACATTGATACACTGACTGTCTTCTTCTTTGACCTAGTGAAACCTGTCATGGGGAAGAACAACATGAGGTGCCTTCGGCTTCCTGACGGTGACATTACTGCGGATCCATCTGATATGGGCAGGCGCACATGGGGCTTTTACATGTACTTGTTCAAGGCAGACTGCTGTTTTTATTCCTTCTCCCTTTTCCTTCACTCTCAGTCTCTCTATTTATTAGTCTTTCTCTTTCTCATCTCCTTCTCTTTCCTCTATCTCTCTACGCCCACTATCCTGCTCTCTCTCTCTCTCTCAGAGTGCATGGCCGGTATTAAGTGACTGTGTTAATGCCTGAGTGTGTTTTCTGTCTTTTCTTTCTGTTTCTGCGTGTCTGTGTTTGTGTGTTAGTATGTTTAGGTCGGTGTTGGTGCGGGTAGCACTCAGTGGGTGGGGCTCCTCCTGGCAACATGGAGGCCCGAGAGACCACTGTGTTCAAGCAGCTAAGCTGCAGGCATGCCGTTAGAGCTCCTGCTGGTGTGAAGGTCCCGGTGGAGGAGAGCAGCCTCGCCGTCGCTCAGGTCGTGGGGCATAAGAGTCTCCTGTCTCTCTCCAGAATGAACGGCTCTGTCCTGTTGTTCCTTGACGGTGTGGAGAAAGTGACTGTCGTTGTTAACCATGGTATCGCAGGGGACGGATTGGAGGACGGTGCAGGGGACAGGTCGGAGGATGCAGTGAATGACGCCTCTGGTCCCGCTGCTCCTCGAGGCTCTGCGGGTCATGGAGCCTATACACTGGCCATGATCCGAGACTTTCTGGAACAGACTAAGCATGCGAAGCGGGTCCGGTTGGGAGATTATTTTCCTGATCGGTTTTGTTCAGGCTGTCCATTTTATTAGACGATACAGGGGGTAGGAGGGTTTCACGGAGCGAGAAGTGTATCATTTGAAGAAAATTGTGGCCAAATTGAATTGTAGGGTGGTTCTAGGATCAGTTTTTTGTTTGTTTTATTTCTTTTTTTTCATTTAGTCTCTTTTTTTATTGTGTCTCTTGATTGTGTCTGATTGTGAAATTCTTGCCGGGGCTGTGCTCCTGCTGCCCTTCTGCCTGCTTCCTGCAGGGGTTTTTGTTTGTATATTTTATTTTTCTGCTGCCACTGACTGGCGAGGCCTTTGGGTTGTTTTTCACTGTCCGCTGTTTTGGGGTTGTGGTTATGCTGTGATTTTTGTGTTCTCAGGAAAGTGTTACTTTGCAGTTTGTTAGCTTTCTGTATTGTTCTCCTTATTTGATTTTTGCATTGTTATTCTTCTTTCTCTTTTGTTTTTGGTATGGTTGCACTGTTTGATCACATTTGTTGATTGAATAAAGTTTTTTATAAAATCCAAGAAATCTCTTTCTGCATGTGTGAGTGCATTGTGGGAGAGTGTGTGTGGAGAGTGGATGCGGTGAGAGTGAACTTTTTTCTGAACTTTTTTCATGTTTCTTTACGGCTTTAGATTGTGTTGCTATACTGTTTATACTGATTAAAGTGTATATGAGGGTTTTTAGGCCTGAGTTGTGAGTGTGACCGGGTGCAGGTTTTTGTGTGCTTTTTTTTTTTATTGGATATGACTTGCTGGGTGTTTTTGTTTTGTTGTGATTCATTATTTATGTATGTATTTTTTATTGCATGGGTTTGATTATCTTTACTGGTACTCTTTTGCCCAATGATTGGTCATTGTAGTCGGTTCAATCCTGACATCAACAGAGCTGTGTGGCCAATGGAAGTGATGTGTGGGCGGGGCTCTGATTTTAAAAGATGGCAGTATTCTAAGTCATGGAGGTGAGCGAGGGCAGCGAGAGTACAGGGGAGAATAGGGGGGCCACCCAAGGGCCCTCAGAGCTGCCTGGAGTAGTAAGTCAAGAAAAAAGAAGAAAAACAGGAAAATGGGTAGAAAAGGCAAGCTGGGACGCACTGGTGCAGCCGTACCCACTTGGAGAGGAAGGTGGGACTTGGAGGAAAAGAGAAAAAGGTCTGTACACTCCCGGTGGTAAAGGAGGGCGTCCTTAGAAAAGAAGGAACCTTGAGACGGGACGGAGCATTGTAGCCTGGTTTACAGGTGCATTGGTGTGCAGATGGTCAGTGGGACAAGTATGTCAAGGATTCAACGCACTCGCTGAGTAGTGCTGGGGTTGGAGCAAGTGGAGACGGCCTCCCCACAAAAGGAGTGATTATTGAGGTGACTCCATTAGCGATGAAGCTTAAGGTCTCGAATGTCCCCCCATTCATTCCCAATATTGAAAGGGAGCTGGCACGGTTTGGAAAGTTGTCCAGTGTAATGAGAATCATTCCGCTTGGCTGTAAGCACCAAGCTCTATAACACATCCTGTTTTCAGACAGCAGGTGAGCATGTTTTGAATGACTTCACATTAAACATGACCTTTAGACTGGTGTATGAAGGTATGTTGTATGCTAGCACTGGGAAAATGTTGTGTTTTGAATGTGGAGGTACTGGTTATGTGAGAGCTATGTGTCCGCTCAGAGATGAGGCTGATAATGGAGAAGGCCCGAGTAGATAGGGCCGAGGGTTCGAGTAGTGGGGGCCTGAGCGGGGAATGGGCTGGACCCCCAGTGGTGTCTGGGTCTACAGGAGAGGCTGGACTTGTGAGGTCCTGATGAAGGGAGTGGGGGAGGTGAGTTGTGTCCAGGAACAGGCTGGGGAGGGAGAGAGGGGGGTGGGCTTGATAGACCTGATTCTGAGAGGGGTCCAGAGACGAGATGTTGTGGAGGGGGGTACAGGGTCAGCACTTTTTGTTGCTGAAGGAGCGGATATGGCGGTGGGTGGTATGGACGTTAATGTTCTGGCAGAGGAGTCCCTCTTTAAAGTCCATACTGGGATGAGGAAGATGAGGTGGGCCAGATCTAGTGACAGACAGGAGAAAGCTCAGCAGGTGTCAGGCCTAGAAAGGTTGTGTAACGGGGGTTCTACCAGACTGGATGACTCTGACAGTGATACATCAGAGATCAGGACTCAGCGGAAACATTAAGGTTTTTTTTTCACTAGATGAACAAAATGAAAGGTGTGGTGGTTGAGGAGTATATCCCTGATCGGAGACTGTTTATTGAAAATTGTGCCCAAATTGAAAGGGCAATTAGTTTAGGCCCAGTCTGTTCCGACTTATTTCCTTTCAAAATCTTCGATGAGTGGAATTCAAGTTGGCTCTTTGAATGTGAATGGGGTTTGGAACATCCAGAAGAGAGCTTTAATATTTGAACGGTTAAACCAGAAGCATGCAGATATCATGATGCTTCGGGAGACCCAAACCGATGGTGTTAGTGGAGGAAGCAATGGGGGAGTCGAGGTTTGTTTTCATCAGACGATCACAAATAGGGGTGGCGTGGCAGTTCTTTTTGTAATACAGCAGTGTTGCCGGCAGGTTTTTGGTGGTGAAAGCTCAGTATGAATGGTTTAATATATATAGTGTGAATGTATAAGCACCAGTGTTTGGTACTGAGAGTTGTTTTATTTTTACAATATTGGTACTTTGCTGCTAAATCGCAGCTCAGAGAACTCCTTGTTTCTGGGTGGGGATTTTAATTGTACAGAGGATGACGTGATGGACTGGAACCGCACTGAGCCGCATGCCCCATCACAGCGGCCTTTAATTCGGCTACTTAAGGTGCACAAGTAAGCTGATATTTGGATAGGTTTTATTGTTTTCAGCATCATTTGAACATTGCTTGATGGAGCCGTTCGGTTTCTCAGACCACTGTTTGGTTATGTGCACAGTTTTTATTTTGAACTTAAAAGCAAAAAGTGCATATTGGAATTTTAACACGTTCCTGTTTTCTGATGTCCCCTTTAAAAGAGTGTTTACAGCTTTTTGAAATAAATGAAGAAAACAAGAGTATAGCAGTTTGCGTCAACTGTGCTAAAACGGAACTTAAGCAATTCTCTCAGTGGTACACTGGCAATGTCTCAGGGCAAATGACCCCTTCTGTTAAACAACTGGAGGAGGACATAGTTGACTTGCACAAGCTTATGGAGTCCTCGGCTCACCAAAGTCATACCGACACTCTTAATTCAAAGAAAAACACTCTTGCTGATTTATTGAATATCGGGGTGAAGGGGCACTGTTTTGGTTGGGAGATTAGAGCTTAAAACTGACTGATGCCCCTTCTATTTATTTTTTGCTTGAAAAAGAGGACAAAGCTGCTTTATTCACTCCTTGCCATCTGTACCTGTATCAATAGAACTTGTTGATATTGGAGCCTTGTCTGCATGGGCGTTGTGACAATTTCACGATCATTTGTTTGGACACCTCCCCCACATTTAACTTAAATAATTAGTTCACCCAGCGCTGTTGAATCTTGAATCTTTGGTGAAAGAATCTACTCCACTAATGCAAGTGTTCTACTCTTCACTTGCATGCGGTGAGTTGGACGTGGAGCAACCAAACCCCGCCCACACACCAAACCTGTCCCCATGTCCAAACCCCACCCCCAAGCATCCCCCTCTCATTATCAATGCTTCTGACGCCCCTGATGGTCTGTACAGTTCTATCTTTATCTGTACAGTAGTCAAATAAAGGTCTGACTTACCCAGGTGCTAGAGAGTTCGCTGTCTGAGCTGCAGAGGATGCTGAGTGAGTCGGAGCTCCATACTGCACCACAGAAAATGAATGGCAGGACAGTCCCGGACATTGATGGCCTTCCTGTAGAGTTTTATGAAGCTTTCTGGACATTGATGGGTGCGAAACTGTTTGCCTGACTGCTGGCAACTTGCCCCTGAGTTGCAGGAGGGCAGTTATCACTCTGTTGCCGAAAAAGGGGGACCTGCAGGACATTAAGAACAGGAGGCCTGTGAGTCTTCTCTGGACAGATCTTACAGAGGCCTACTATCTTCCAGGCAGATCTATTATTGATAATATCTGTTTGATTAGACGTGCCTGATATTTCAGGGGTCTGATTTCAATTGATCAAGAAAAAGCGTTTGATTGAATCAGTATCTCTGGAGCTCACAGAAAGCTTTTGGATTTGGCTCTAATTTTCTGGGCATGATTAAGGTGCTCTATACTGACATCACAAGTGTGCTGAAGGTCAATGGTGGTTTGAGTGCAACCTTCAGATTTGCTCGAGCTATCCAGTAGGGCTGTGCTTGTCTGGAAATTTTACTCACTTGCCACTGAGCCACTCTTAAACAGCCTTTACTCAAAAATCTCGGATATTGTGTTGTCGCGACAGTGCATCTTGGCATATGTAGACGATGTGATAGTAATGGTAAATGGTCAGTCAGACATTAATGCATTATTGTCTGCTGTACGGGACTTTGAGTCTGTGTCTGCTGGAAGTGGGTCCTTAAACAATTGTCATATAGAGGGAGGGCGCTGATTATAAATAACCAAAAGCTGGCAGCGTCAGCTTTGTGGCATTGTCTCTGTTGCTTTGATCCTCCTGTGGGTCTTTTGGCACGGTTACAAGCCATTTTAGTTTTTTGGGATCGGCTTCATTGGGTTCTTCTTTTAACGAAGGATGAAAGGGGCAAGGAATGGTTCATTTGGTGCAATTTTTCTTCACAATGAATTCAAAAGTTTTTGCCGGATCCTACCGCCCTTGGGTGGAGAACGCCAGCAAATGTCATTTTGGCATGGGCATCGTCACCATCCAATCAGAGGGGGGAGTGTCCGCCTCTAAAATTATGGACCCAACCACATGAATAATTAGTTCATCCAGCGCTGTTGAATCTTGAAACTTTTGTGAAAGGATCCATTCCACTAAATCTATTTCCAGTGGTGTGTGTTCTTCTATCCATTAAGTGGAGTGGATTCTATCACGAAAGATTCAAGATTCAGCAGGGGTTTCCAAACACCCCCACCCCCTAAAAAGACGAGACTTTGCACACTCGCTGCACACCCACTGTGTGTGGACAGTAAAGATAGAATTTCATTGCACAGAGACATGCAATTTCTTCTGTACACATGACAATAAACACTTTGAATCTGAATCTATTACAGGAGTACTGCAATCCAGTGCAATCCAACGATTGCATTTACACCGGACTTGGGGAATCATTCTGGTCCATTACTGGCTCTGAATAGTCTGGTGGGCTTGTGCTTATACACAACTTCTGGAAAAACTTTGTATGGGTGTGTGTGAAGGTGTTGAATAAATCTGCTCTGAACGGGAGGACCGATACTGTGTGGAGGGACAATTTGCATTGGGTTTTGAGAAGTGACCGCTCTACAAACCCCCTCTAATGAAAAGATCCAGTGATTTACAATGGACAACTCTTGTTCCAGTCATCAGTCCCAATGTCCCTGATAAGTGCTTGTTTTGTGATGGAAGACGATCTTCCACAGTTTTGTGGACTGTACCAGACTGCAGCCTGTGTTTGATGTGTTGATGGGCTTGTTTGGGTCGAGTGGGGAGGTGTTTTCAGTTCACAGTTTTATTTTTGGTGCGGGTTACAGACGGAAGGACCGGGTGAAATGGCAGCTGTTTCATTTTGTGGTGGGCCAAGCCAAAAACTGGCAATATACCTGTTGAGACAGAATAAAACTGGAAATAGATTAGGTCAGGGTGTCTTGGCTGTGTTTCATGCTTTGGTGAAGTTTTTGGATGCAATTGTTATAAAGAAAATGTGAGACGTTTATGTATTTGATGGGGAATGCTGTTACGATGCTTTGTTTTTTGAAGTAATCTCCATGAGAAGCGACGGCTTGTTATTCTGTGGAGCTAGTAGGGCACAGGTTTTGGATTTAGGTTTTTTTTTAAGGTCTGGACTGAATCACTACACTGTAAGGATTTTTTTAATGCCATATATATATATATATATTTTTTTGTTGTTGTTGTTGTTGTTGTTGTCGTCAACTACAGTACGTTGTTCTTTGGGGCTAACAGGGAATTTGAGCTTTTTGAAAAAAAGAAATTCCTTAATTTTTTATGTTCCATAATGCATCACATTCTGTTTTTTTGGTTTGCTTTGGTTTTGCTTGTTTGTTCTGGTTTTTTATTTTATTTTATTATTGTTTTATGATGACTGTGACTAAAGGTGCTTTTAAAATTTAAATCAAATCTCTCTCTCCATTTCCCTCTTTCTCTTTTGTTTTATCTCCTCTCTCTGCTTCTGTCTCTTTATACACTTTCTCTTTATCTTCTCTCTCCTTCTTTCTCATATTTCTGTATTTCTCTTTTTCTTTATCCCCTTTCTTCTCTCTCTTTTTCCCTCTCATCTCTTTTTCTCTCTCTTTTTTCTTCATCCCCTCACATCTCTCTTTTTACTCTCCTCTCGCTCCCTCTTTTCCTTTATCCTCTCTCTCTCCCCTCCTACCATTCCCCTCCATTTTTATACTCGTTTGTCTCTCCCCTGTTTCTAAATGTGTCTCATTCGTTCCTCTGTTTGCCTCCCCAGTCTGTTCCTTTAGACTGTTTTTTTTGTCTTTATGTTGCATGGAGTGACATTGAAATGTTCTTTTGATCAAAAGCTTCCATGCACAGATCTCCCTGTGTGATTGGCTGCCTGTCTGGCTCTCTCTTCCTCTCTTTCTTTTTTTCCTCCCCACTTCTGTCTGTCCTTCACAGCCTGTCTTCTTAATGTGTCCTACGCGATTATGAATGTTTGTCGTGGCGCATTATTCCGCCGCAGATAAGTCTAAAGGCCTCGCCTTTCTGTTTCTTTCTTTCTATTTTCTAGAGATATCCTCATGGGGTGCTAAAAGCTCTGTTCCTAGAGAGGCCCATATTTACATGCTTTCTCTGAAATCTCGGATTGTCTGGAGACGAGGGCTCTCCAGCTCAGGCCTCGGATTCTCATCACTGGTAGGTGCGACGCTAGGAGGCTAATCAGCTCCATCTGTTCCACTCTAATTAACTACCAGTGAGTCCAAAATCCACGATGAGCCCTTACCTACAATAAACCACACAAATAACCACAAGTTCCATCAGTGACGTGAGAACTGACATTTTGGTAAAGGTGAATCGTAACATCAGTCCCATGGTTGCAGCACCTGACTGCTTTCCATTAATGCGTACCATGACACCGGAAGGTTCAACACTGGAGATTCACACAAGCGAAAAAGATTTACAGAAAATTGTTGGCTGAGTTTTTATGTCAGACATTTTGCTTATTTGTTAAATACATAAATAAGCCCTTGATAGTGAAAGCTGACCTGTTCTCTAGCGCCACCATCAGGCCAAACTTAAATCATCAGACCAAAGTTAGAATACATTTATCTTGAAATGTTTTCATACAAGTCTTCTCATATTTTAAGACAACACTAACGATCACAAGATTATGAACCTTAATGGGTTTTGGTGATATGACCTTTCCTGTAGCGCCACCATCAGGTCAAACATTCAGTTTTATAGTTAGCGTATCATACAAATCTTTCATCGAATTTTTTTTTCATTTGGGGTGCCCATTCGTGACTCTCACAGAATGAACTATAATAATTGATGTTGGTGATCCCCCCCTTTCCCTCTCGTAAACATATTAATTTATTTTCATCTCCATTTTTTGTCACATAGTTAGAAAATCTAACTCACCCCTCCTCTTTTTTATCCGGGCTTGGGACTGGCAGTGGCAGGCTTAAAGAATTTTTATTTTTTTGCTTTTGTAATTTTAGTTTATGATTTATTTTTGGTTTTTTTGTTTTTTATAATTTTTGGGGATTACATGTTTGAAAGTTCACCCATCTGTGAAACAGGATATCACAATGAGAACATCAGGCAGAACATAGAACAGTTCTCTATCCCCACAGTCAGACTTTGAGTCTGCACTACTGTACACATTTGCCCGTGTAGACCTGCATATTCCAGGCATAGCTGGACTGTGCATCACATGCTGCCCATATTTTGATGCCATATTTGACAGGTTTGC
>JBBMFX010570391.1:0-14893 GCA_037832545.1 Rhabdalestes septentrionalis | reverse complement strand
TCTTTGAGGAGCACGAGCCCCCCACGAGTCTCGTTTTTGGCTCCGTGGCTCGATTGTTGAAATCCAATAAAAGACTGTTCACCGCTGAAAGCGTCTTCCCCTTCTCCTTCCCTTTACCCCGCGGCTCTTGCCGTGACACCTGCATAACTTTCCACATTTATTTTATTAGATCTGAATCATGTAGGTAGACACTAGAATATTTTCATATTTAAACTCTGCCCTCTCCGAGGTATGAAAAGTTCCAGTGCTGTGCACTATTTCCACACAAAATACCATCATGGCTGGATTCCCAATTCACTTTGGAAATAACAGCCAATTTACTTTTTTTATATACTTTTTTTTTTTTTTTTAACATAAATCTGTGATGTGGATTACTGCAGATTTATGCTGTAAATTTCCATTAATTTATTACAGCAAACATTCAGACTAAACCACATTCAGAATAAGTTGCTTTAGTTTTCAGTGTGTCATGTCAAGTTAACCAGCACTCAGTTAATGTTTCATGCAGGGGAAACCAGAGGTAATTGTATTACACTTACTATAATTAGGAAATTTACTCTGCTTTGCTCTCCTCTTTGCCACCAGGCTTGACCTGAACCTTCCCCTGCTGTATTCAAGAAATGGAGTAGACTACAGTAATTTTCCTCTGAAAAATTTACATCAGTTCTTTACAGTGATCAAAGGGCTATACCAATAATTCCATCCTTAACCACATGTACTGTCAGGAATTAGTATTAGCTAAAAGAAAAAAAAGAAAAGTGAGCTACACTTAATCTGCAACATCAAATTCTTTTATCTTCTATTTTACACAATAATTTGATTTTGGTATTGCATGCAGCATCACTTGCAAAACAGTGTCTACTTCAGATTAATACATGCAGGGAAAATGATTGGCTCTTGCACAAGGTACACCGTCTCTATCTGTCTCTCTCTGTGTGAATAATCACACACTGTAATGGGACAGCGTTTTCCATTCAGTACAAACTAGGACGCATGGAGGGGTTAATTTCCTGCCAGTGGAAAACCTTTTTTTCCATGGGAACACAAATTACCATAGTAACAAAATGGGGATACTCAAGTGGCTACTGATGATTTGATGTCGAATGACGGAAAGATGGCTTTGTTAGAAGTGCAAATGTAGCATAGGTGTGGAGAGGGGAGGGAGGGGAAGAACATTTTATGGATATGTGTTTGTGTGTGCGTGTGCGTGTGTGTGTGTGTGTGTTTGTCCGCACACATGTGCAAGCCAAGCCTCCCGCAGCATACCTGTTCAGCCATGATTCATAACTAAAATTTGGCGTCCCTCCAATCTATTTAGCGAAAGCTGCAAATTCTAACTATGTCAGATTGGCACTGTAGAGCACAGTGCTGTATCCATCCAACCTGATGCAGCATAAAAGTCCTTGAAAGATCTGTAGGACATGCAGAGGAGGAAGAGTGATTAGGATTGCAACAGACAGCAGCTAAGTAATAGAATTCAAGTGCAAGGCATTTAAATAGGTTGTTGGAATGATGAAGCAGTAAAAAGTGTGATAACCACTAACAGAAAAAAAACAAAAGGTAGAAATATGTCCTCACTGGCTCTCTTCATCCCTTCATCACTTAACAGGTGATCTGAGAGAGTGGGTGCAGTGCCAGCAGAAGCATTAGCTGAATTACTAATAAAGCTCCACTTGGAAAGCCTGAATTCGTCTCCATGGCTCAGCCAAATGAAAGAACAGTGTGAGGTGATTTGGAGAGAAGTAAGACAACAAAATGGGGAACGGAAAAAAGGGTAAAAACAACTCTGAAAGACAGGGCTATATTAATTCAGAAATATAATTAGGCAAGTGCAACCGACATGTGCGGTTCATCACACTGCGTACGGATATGAAGGAAATGAGCCAGAAATCTAGTGAAAGTCATTTCGAAGTCGAGAAGGCTTTGGGAAAGTAATGTAATGACTTCAAAGTGGCACTGCTCACATCGTGTTGGCTGATGTTTTCCAAACCACTGATGGTTTGGTGGAGAAATGACAAACTCAAGTATGCTGCTTGGCAAGCATATTACAAAAAGTAGAGTGCATAGCGTGCATATATGATAGATCTAGTATTATTTTAATGTAACAAGTATCCAAATGGGAGAGATGCTGAGTGACTGAGCCAGGGTATGTGTTAAATATACAAAAGAATAAGAGCAAATGTATGCGTATTATTATTAAACACAAGAATCTAAGGGAATTTTATTAACAAGCTGAAGCACAAAAACTCACTCTCCTAATGATGGAAAAAATACATTTGCATTCATTTCAATGAACATTAAGAAGGATAATGTGACCTACATGAAGATATAAAAAGCTTCCATTATAGCAAACAAAACAGAGGGACGCAAACAAAGAGTGAAACCGATTTGAGTCTATATAAACAACAAGAGATATCCACAGAGGCCGACTGATACGTAGTAAATCTCATTTTATATTTTGTGCAGCAATGCTGACCTGACACAGAGCTGGGCTCCAGTGCTTTATGTTTATTGATCTGTCTCTGAGAGGAACCTGTGGCCATGAGCACCTCCAGTAACTCATCTTTCCTGACCTTGACAAAATCTGTTTTTGCTAAAAAACACACACTGTAAATCAAACCGGAGACTGAAGTGAGGTTTCTGTTTTGTTTTCTGTGTGCATAAGGGCTTTTGACCTCGCGGCTAAAGCAAGCCCTAACAATATCGCATTCTGAGGACAATAAATCCGTGGGGAGTGCTCATTTGGAGGGTTCACTCTCCTCACCCGCTTTTTGAGAAGAACCTCTTGCTGAAATGTGTTAATTGGTCAGAGTGACTGCTAGGTGAAGCAACCTCTCAGACACGGCTGAGTGTCTCACTGAAATCCTATTCATGACTGAACTGCTGGCAGTAGTTTTCAGACTGCCCTTTCATGCTCACAAATACTTTATGAATGTTTAACATCGGGAAGATCAGGGCACCACTCAGTCTCTGCAATGAGGAACTGCACAAGCTCCGTAGGCTAATTCTAGATGCTGTCTAATATTTTGGTGCTTATAAATTGATATTGACTTAATAAATCAGATGTATCAAGGGCAATCCATTTTAAATGTGTACCTTAATGTTAGTAGAAAATAGATTGACATGGATGTGAGCTCAGGGGGAAAAATATTTTCATCTGTACAAATATCTTGCAAAAGAAATAGTTATGAATGTTTCTTAAAGTAAATGCTTCAATTAATGTAATTGATATATAGGACTATATATAGATACATTGATATATAGAATGCAAAACAATATTCTTTAGAAGAATACAATATTTTTAAGAAACAACACCACAACAGTAGTGTTATTACTCTGGAACTCTCTGGCACACAGTCAGTGAAGAATGGATCACACCACAATGTTCAGGTGCTCCATTAAAGACAGTTCACTTCTCTTAGCTTTATTTATATTCTGCATCACCCTCAGAATCATCATCTACGACTCAAAGGAGCCACTGCCTCTGGTTATCATGCATAAGAGGCTGCAGCACTAGTTTCTTGCTCGCTTGTTACTGATGCATTGTGATGTAGAAAACACCCATAACCCAGCTATTAGTGGTGCTGCTCCACCATGCATACATTACTGAAGTACTAAATCTGACAGGCTAGGGTGTATGGATGCAAGAGCCTGTATGTATGAACAAGCAGCTTACATGCAAAAAAAACACTCTGGGGTCGTTGGAGAGCACTTAGAGTAGCAGCTTAAGAGGTAAAACTGCACAAACTACAAAACACCACATCAGGCTGCTCTGTTGCCCATGAAAGGTTCTCAGACAGCTGATGACTGTGGCAGAGTGTGTCCTTGTGTTTATGTCTCAGGGGTGGCATTAAGAGGACTGCCTTTTCAAAATGAACTGACCTCGGTTGCTCCTGCAGAAGACTAGCTTGGGACTGTAGTAAATAACAGCCCCTGGGTTCCTGGGTTAGAAACAGCAGAGTGTGGAAAATGAGTGACCTACGCATGCCCTCCATGCTCAGGTGCTGCCATCCCAGCATGAACTGAGGAAGCGCGCAGACAGAGCTCAAAGCAACAGCAAACTCCTAGAAATGACTTTCACATTCTGTCTGGCCTGCCAGAAAACAACAGCATATTTTTTTCCCATAGTGTTCACTTTGCATATCTTTGCGGAGGCAATAAATCCTCAACGTAGAGTACCGAATATACAATTAAATTAAATCTGTATTTGAAAATCAGAGGGAAGAAAAAATGCTCAAATTATGTTCCACAAAACGGGAAAAAACAGCAGCACTGTCTTTCTGCAAGGGGATGTGAAGTGGAGTTAAGAGGATGAGTAACGGTGGTGATAACCGAGTGTTCCGTCAAAGTCAGCTCAGCACTTCAGCTGTGGACTGTGTCCATGCCTCCGGCGAAGGCAAAAAGTAGAGTTTGAGAAAAGCACAATCCTCCAAAAGCTTTCCAGAAGAAAAAAAATAAACTTTTCAGCGAGAAACAGAGTGGAGAAAGAAAGTAGAGTATGTGTCACTTCCATGACACCTTTTATGAACCCTGGATCAAGAGGGGAGCCAGTTGAGAACTGCCTTGCAAAAAACCTTCTCATCACAAATTCCCTTTTGCTTCCAAAAAGCAATTCACATGTACTGGCTGACCATAGAGGAAAATATTTAGGCTGACCAATGAATAGGACCCCACTAAAACACTAATCTAGAATGTTCCAACAAACCACACACATAAACACAGATTCGCACGCTACAACATGTCCACTGGGTTTATGAATAATGAGTTATTAAGGATACTAGACCAGTTTAATTAGGAAAAAAACCCATAGGTGCTCTAAAAACACCTCAAACTGAGTAAGCCTGTCTGAAAGCTTGTGAAAAACAGAGAGAAGGAGAAAGATAAAAAGAGGGCTGAAAATTAGTGCTTGTGTATTCTTTCCGTATTCTTCAGAGTCCCTTAGAAGCCAGCGGTGTGCGCTTCACTCAGCAATCAAGCACAGTGATGCATGCTGGGTCGCAGAGAGATCAAACAGGCCTCACACAATAACTTGGAGAGAAAAAGGCCTAATGGCTGCAGCCCTTTTCATTACAGATTGTGAGAGTGAGCTTATGTGTATGTATGTGATAAAGGGTTTATAAGTAGCCCACATCAGAGTGAATTTGCATGTGAGTGAACACATTGGTAAGCATTAGCATTCTGTTTGATTGAATGTGTGTTCAAAAAAGTGGGTGAGTAATAATACTGCGATGGTGGCTATGACAGGGGCATGCACAAATGCACTAGAAAGCAGGAAATGAAAGTATATATGATTACGAGGGTGTTGTTTTTACTAAGGTGGCACTCAGGTGAAAGTGTCTTTTAATGTGTGTCTCTCTCCTCTATAAAGCAGAGATGGATGTGTTACCATAGAGATCTGCATCTCCACCACCTCTGATGGGGCTGGCTCTCAATCTCCTCTGGCACATTCATATAATGAGCACACTCAAGCACTCACACCCATACAGGCACCACTTTCACAGTTCAAAATATAACCCAAAATACACATATCAGACTGACAGAACATTGCCTTATGCTCACCTACGCACAATACAGAGAGGCATTGTTACATTCTAACAAGGCCAGAAAATGTAAATACAATTAGCATACAGATGAACCATCTGAACAATATGTCCGGGTTCCCAGACTGGAAAAGAGAGAACTGAGAGAATATAAACATAAAAAAAAAAAGAGAATATCATGCAGAACCTAACTGAGGCTTCTATAGTCATTCAGGGAGAGAGCAAACTGAGATAGAAAGCTGATGATTTGTGAGACCTGGTCAGTCCTGGTCAGGCTGGACACCTTTTTTAACAACTGTCAGCAAATCAAGGAGTTTTATTTTTAAATCCATCTTTGCTCTTATTGTTTTTTTGTTTTTTTCTTTTTTAATCATCTGTATCTTATAGTTGCATCACAGACAGAATTCTTCTTCTTCTTCAGAAACGTTGATTAAGGGAAAAAGTCAGGGAGTTTTCAGCACCATTCATGCTGACCTCAATTCAGGCACATTATGCAGTCACTGGCTGATAAATCCAATCTCTCAGAGAGGAGAAGTCCTCACTGGTTTGCATAATTCACTGTGTGGGGAGCCCCGCCGGCAACTAACGCAGGCTCCCTCCTGGTACGGGAGGACAAAACGGAAACATTAGGCAGTAGTTAAGGGTCTGCAGAAGCAGATTTCAGAGGCATATTTTAAAGCCAACTTCTCCCAGGGCACCCCACCTGGATCTTTTTACAGATCAGGCTCATTAGCCAAAGGGTATTTTTAAGAGAAGTACAAAAGCTTACCGAAAGTTTATTTGAAGAGAAAGAGAGGGACAGGAAGGGTCAACCTCCAGGATTCAGTGAACCAGCAGAACTTTTCAAAATATGACCAAACATGAACAGAAATGGAATTTCAGGGTTTTGCTATGACAGTGGCAACATGAAAGGTCATGGGGCCTGAAGGAACTAAAGCCTAGCAAGTCTAATCAAAAAAGAGCTTGGTGTGGAAATCAAAGCTAAATGTGGTGGGTAGAGATGCAGTAATAAGTAACTGCCTTTACACTGTCTTTCTATCTCACACACACAAAGAACTCACAACAGCAACAGCAGGAGTGGAGGGAGTCATGGGTTGGCACAGCGACTCATCCTGCATCGTTCTAAAAATGTCTTTGGGTCAAACACACACACACACACACACACACACACACATGCACATACACACACTTGTTGCTAAGCAACAGCAATGCTCACTTGATCAGGAAGTGAGAGGAATACACGAGAGAAGAGGAGAAGGAAGAGTTATAAAAACAGATGGAGGGAGAGAACGCTAGACAGAGCGAGGGAGAGACGCTGAGTAAATGGGGTGAGAAGTCCTGAGCCACAGGCTGCCTGTCTGTTGGACAGCCGTGCCAGTCACAGACTCTTGAGCTGTGGCACGGGTCTCCTGCAGGTGAGGCACGCTGAAAGCTAAACACCTCATAATCATTCCGCCAAATCCTCCGCCAATTCAGCCACCATCCCAAGAGCATTCATTCCCCTAAATTAGCTACTAAATGCTCATTTCTACAGTATCAAACAATCTGTGTTACATTTACATTTATGGCATTTAGCAGACGCCTTTATCCAAAGCGACTTTCACTTCTAACTACAGGGGACAGACTCCCTGGAACAACTTGGGGTTAAGGGTCTTGCTCAGGGACCCAGTGGTAGGATTCAAACCCTCATGGTCCAGAGGCAAGTATCCTATCCACTGAGCTACCTCCACCCCATTCATCCATCTTGCAAAACCCCAATGATCAATGGCAGCCTATAATTTTTTTTTTTCAACGTCTTAGCCCCATCCTCAACCCACTGCATTTGCTGATAAGCCAAAGGGAACTGTAAAGTTCAGTGAATTTCAAAGATATGCAGATACAAGAATATCTTCTTAAAGCAATTTGCTCCCAAAGATGATGCAAGGTGCAGAAGGCAACAGAGTGCAGTGAGGTGAGGGGAGAAGGGGAAGTACATGATATTTTAGAGAGAATTCAGTATTCATTAGAATTTCTATTTACTGGGTATTCAGTACGCCCTGTCCAACAGAACTTCACACAAACAATTTACACTTAACATTGCAACATGCTCAATCACTGAAACCTCAAACCTGTTCATGTCAGACATGTTTTTCACACCACAGGAATGTGAGGAAAAAGCTAGTTGCTACCCATTTGCCCTGTGCTGTCATCTTTGTCTGTTCTTCTTTGGTCCCAGTGTCCCAGTGTGATTTTGAACATGTGCTTTTGTTGCTGTTGTTGTTCATTGTCTCAACCAAACCACTGCCTCCTTACTAGCATGTTCATCTGTGTAGATTTTGTTACCCATCTTAATAGTCCTGTCTGACATTACAGTTTACAGTTTAAGCACTGTACAGTTTAAGCCTTGTTAAAATATACCTATACCTGCCTCAGTGCCTCATCTTTGTGTCAGCAGCGAAGTTTCTCATTTTTGTAAGACTAAAGTTTTATTGTGCACAGTCATTTAAAGTTTTGCTATTAGATTTGTTATCTGACATATTACATTATTATACTGAGGCCCTGAACGCACATGTATTAAGTTAAACTGTTAGGAAACTGGCAATTCTGTGTGTGTATGAAGTGACTAAAATAACTTTATTAAAGTTTACCACTGACTAAATAGGTAGTGTCCAAATACTTCCTGATGTCATTTTATGACATCGATTTATGGCATGTTGGTTCTCTCTAACAGGATCGAGGTAGATTAACTGAACATTTCAATGTTTTCCGCAGATCAGTGAGTGAAAGTATTTACAGGAAATACAGATAAATATCATTTTATATGACATTCAGTCAAGGTTTTGCTGATGGCTTTAATGTAAAGTGCACCACTTTTTAGGATTATAAATAGATACTGCGCAGTTTGCAATTACCAAGTCTCAGATTCTCAGATGAGTGAACACTTAAGCCTCTTTTAGATATAAAACCCAGAACACTGCAGGATTAACATTTCCAGTAATGCTGGCAAATTCTTCCTTTCACACTTTCAGGCTTTTACTGGAACACTGGCTGGTTCAACATGTTCATAGATACCAGGAGAATCAGGACAAAGTGACAATCAAGATGTGATATACTTGGTGGAATGCGAGGAGAACAGATCATACCAAGTGTTAAAAGTATGAAAATGGCATTTATTTACAACACGTTTTGTAGACAGATGATATATAAATATATTCCTATGTGACAGTTTTTGGAAACCTGGAACATTATTGAGGATTTAATTAGGTTGGCAATTCATTGCATTTTAACCACAACTAAACTCAAAAAACATTGTACATAAGTAAGTGTGAAAATTCGTTTAGAGCATGGACCCACCTGCTGTGAGCTTTTTTCTCAGAAGGTATTCAAAACAAAATTCTATTTATAAGTGGTATTAAGATTCGTAAAGTAGTTTCATAAGAATGGATGTCACCACCTCTTCTGTTTTGACCTGTAGTACGTACTGGCCCAGTTGTAGATTACCAAAGAGCAATATGTAGTGTAAAAGAGCAATATGTAGTGTACTGAGCACACTTTTCCAACAACATTTTAAACTTTGTTTGGAAAAAAGTCATTGTTGTCAAATATCCAAGCTCCTGTATTTTGATTTAGACCTGAGCCATAAACTCCATAAATAGTATGTAACTAATTGTTGTAATGGCATGTCATATCAATCCCCAACATGACCTTTCATATTGCCACTGTCATCTCAAAAGTTGGATCACAAGAAGAAAAAAAACAGAAAAGCACTATCCCATTTTACTGTACCGTAATGAACATTGATATGAACCCAGTTGCACAGAACTAAAAAAGGAGGTTTATTGAAATACAAGTTCGCAAAGACAAAAAGGCAAAAACTCATGCCCAATAGGAAAAAAAGGGTTAAAACAAGGTCCAGAAATGGGTCAGAGAGAACACAGGGAAGAATCTAGAACACAGAGAGTACGCTCGGTAACTAGGCAGGGCTTAGTCTACTTGGCACAGACAAATCGTCCGGACAGTCTATATATACTACGAGCCTAGTACTCAGATGATCCTGATCTCTGCCTTATGAGTCTGTGTGAAATCCTGGAGTTGTGATCTGAAGAGGGCTGTCCCGCAGCACCTAACTGGGACTCCAACTCTAATTCCATACCAGGCCTCACATATAGAGTCTAAATCAATGTAGATTAGTTATCAGAGGCTACAATGAACTTTGAATGTTTAAACAATGATGGAGCTATTCTTCACCCATTTCTGGGGTTTCTTTTCAGCAGCAAATAATACAAAACATCCTTCATAACCAAAACCAAAAAGCTCTGATAAAAATGAATTGGCAACCCCTACCTCCATTAGCAAAGAAGCAAAGCAGAAAACCCTATATATATATACCCAGTTTAGACCCAACACACCTATTAACCCAAATCCCACCCAGCTTGTCACTTAATTTACTAAAACAAGCCCTGCTGTCAAAATCCAAACTGAACACAAAAGAAAAAGCAAAACTGACACGGGGACTATCCCAGCATGCACTGCTCACACAAGGGATGTTCTAATTGTTGTTGTTTATTGTTGTTGTGGGGGTTATTTTGTGTACTTGGGGAAAACGGTGTTATTGTGGTTATTTGGTGTGTTCTTGTGTGTTTGGGAATGTGTGTTTGGTGGGGGTTATGTTTTTTGATTTTGTGGTACAAAGGCTACTGTGGACGTGAATCCTGGTAGTCCTGTGTACCTAAGCTTAGTTCCAGCTTTGAGACGATTGGGTTAATACAGGTGCTATTGCTTTTATGCCACACTGTTGTGGCTTTTAGAAGTTCAGTTCTAGATATGTGGTTGAAAAACATCTGTAAGGATGTGTGAAGTTCCTTGAGGTAACTCCATCCCATCTATGTCAGCTGCGAAACAAATTTCCACTATCATACTTTTAGTTTTTTTTTTCAAACATAAAAGTACTTTTTATGAATCATTTAGTTTGTACTGCGTGCCAAACCGAAAGCCTCGTACCGAATGGTTCAATACGAGTACGATTGTTACACCCCTAATGTTTACCCATGCCTTTTCCCCACATCAGTCTTAATGTCATGTCTGTCAGACGCTGTCAAAAAGGATTATTTTTATAGCAAATGCTACCCACTTAATCTCCGGAGCTAATAACAAGTTCACACCTGCAGGTCGCCACAATGATCATGGAAGATTATTTATACTTCAGAATATAAGCATAGACAGAAGCATATTGGAGCGGATGCAAGTGTGCCAGAGGCTGCTGGCTTGGTGTAGGTCAGGCTGCAGCAGCTGACCGCCTGCTCAATGAAGCAAACCTGCTGTTCAGATTTGCACATCTGTTCAGTCTGCTCTCTTTCTCTCTTTCCCTCTTTCTCTCTTTCTCTCACACATCATCCCTGAGGTGCAGTAGCTACAGACCTATGCAGAAAGAAGAAGAACAATAACAAGGAGAAACAAAAGTAGTCTTTTTTTCCAGGAGCTATACAGTGATTGCCGAGTTATTATCCTCATAGCTGGTTTCCTGTTTAAAAGGTGCATGTGGAGGAGGGGAGATGATAAATGCAGCAGCCCAGTGGGAGAGGGGTTACAGAGAAATAATGCAGCTAAAGGACAGGAAGAGGAAACAGGAGAGGCAGTCAGTAAACTAAACATTCATCCATCTCTTCTTTCCATCTCACACAGTATTACCTAAATATACATGACCTGATAGGACACGGAAAGAGAAAAGAATAAAAACGTAAAAGAGGGAGAGTGTATATAAGAAGGAGTGACAGATTTTGATTAGTAGCATGTGAATCCACAGCACTCACACGAGACGTTTCAGTTGCAGTGAGAGATCAGACAGAAATACCACACCTAATCACACACAGCCAGCTGAGAGAGGAAGAGATAAGAACAAGAGTGACTTTTCTCTCGGCTCTCCATGCAAACCTTTTCTTGGAAAACCAGTGCAAATAGCGAAAGCAAATGTCTCATTTGACTTCAAAATAAGAGGAACTCAGCTATAAGTATGAGAAGCAGATAAGAATAAGGAAAAAGTTATAGCAGAAACCTTTCAATAGACTTACAGTACAGTGTTTTTTCAAGGCTCCAACCCTGAATTCTGTCTCATCTAGGCCCCACATATCATCTCATGACATCTCTCATTATTATTTTCACCTGTTTCTTGTTTAGTTCATGTGTATTCAATTCAAGGGCTTAAACAATGCACTAGAGTTTGCCTGTATGTTTAATTATCTTCAAAATTACTCAACCCCTACTGCAAATGGTCAGACTTCTTAACCCATTGTGTGCTGTAACTGTCTTCTTCTAATCCCCCCAGAGTTTTTCTCTGGGTTTAATGAACCTTCCGAGCCAAGCCTTGGTGGACTTTAAGATATCAATGGGATCATTGTCCTGTTGGAAGATCCAGTAATGCCCAAGCTTCAGCTTGCTCCCAGACAACATGAGGTTTTCACACAGGATTTCCTGATACTTGACGGAATCCATGTTGCCCCCAAAATGCTGAAGGTTTCCAGTGCCAGAGGAAATAAAGCAGCCACAGAGCATCACCATGCTACCGGCACACTTCACTGAAGACAGGGTGTTCTTTTCGGCATTTCCCCCTTATTCCTCCTCTAGACATAGCACTGATCCATAGGCCCGAACAATTTCCAATTCTGTTTCATCACTCCACAGAACAGAAGCCCAAACTGTCTGTGGCTTATTTATAAAGTTTCAAGTGCATTGGAGCTGTTGGATCGATCACACGCATGAAGACTTTTAGCATTTAGTATGCAATTTACTACAGATTCTGAAAACTCAGTGCCTGCTGTCACAAAGTCTTGCTGCAGTTTTGGCCATCAGCCTTCTCCAAAATCTAGTGGCAGCTGTTAATAGCTTCCCTTTTCTGTTGCATGCAGGTACAGGAGCCAGTGTACCTTTAACTTTGAACAAAATATGCTTCTGAAGGTTATCTCTAGGAATGTTCAGTGCATTTGCTTCCTTTTTGAATCATTTTCCTAGTTTGTGAGAGGCAATGATCCCTTCCCTTACATTTTGAACAACGCACCCCTAACCAGTCCAGGTAAGTTCTCTCTCAAGCACAAGTCATGCAAGTAATGAGGCCCCTGTTTAGTTGTGACAGGTGATCATGATTTTCAAATGTAGTTGAATAATTTTTAGTCCATTGGAATTAAAGTGCCACTTTGTGTCGAAGGGGGAGAAACCACATATATTAGCTGTGTTGAGTGATTTAAATTGTTCTTATTTAACTGCAAACAGCTGAAAGTTTGCACATTTTACCAATAAACCTAATTTGCAAGAGGGGTTGTTTAAATTGGAGTGCAACTGTAGTTCAATACTTTTGAAGAACTGCCTATGCCAGTGATAAATTATACAGATAACAAGGATGCACTTGGCACACATTACCTTCTACTATGCTTGTATCAAACAATCAAACACAAAGTGACAATAAGCCTCTACACTTACCTATCTCTAGAGCGGTTATGCCCATGGATGCCTGGCCCAGTCCTGCCTTCCTTTCCCACTTGCCCTCATCAGGGTGGTAGACTTCCACCGATGCCAGTGGACTCTGCTGCGCGTCCATGCCCCCCATCACAACCAGCTGGTCCCCCAGGGCTACGGCTGAGGCCCCTGCCCGTCCTGTGGGTAGTGGGGGTAGCTGGCTCCAGGTCTGGGTCTCTACATCCAGGACTTCAGCTGAGTCCAGTGGCAGGCCGCTCTCACTGCAGCCCCCCAGCACGTAGAGGCGCCCGGCCCAGAGCGCAGCCGTGCAGTACACCCGGCCTGCGGCCATTGGGGGGAACGCCTCCCAGTGCAAAGACTTCACAGGGCTCAGAGCCATCTCGGGTATGGGCATGGCTCCACGCGGGCACACAGGCTACGGAGCATTACAGAGGCGCAGTCAGTGAGGAGCGCAGAAACAAGGCAAACAAAACAACAGGCAATAAACAAACAGGGCAAATGGAGTCTCTGGAGTTTTCGCTGCTGTGTGTTTGCCAAAGTTGTCTTTTTCTCCGCTCTGAGCAGAGGGGAAAGGGGCTGGGTGTTGGGGTTAGAGGATGGAAAGATTCAACTGAAATAAACTGTGTAAAAATAGCCTTCAGTCTTTCCTAATGTTTTATTCATTTCTGTTGCCTTTTTTTTTACCAGTCAGCCATTTATATACATCTTTCATCTTCTTTCACCACATGAGAGGAAAATTAAACTGGTTAAAATAACATCAATAAAATAACAGATGTAAACTCCAGCAGGAAACAGGATGCTTATCGATGACCGTCAGTAATTCAGCCACTTTATCAGGTTTAGGTTTCAGGCATAATTCTTCTGATGGCTCTCAAAACTGTAGTCTGGGGGGGTTGGGGGATGGTCCTGGTCTGTCAGTCTTTTTTTTTTTGCAAGATGCAGTAATCCACGGCTATGACTTTTCACACAGTGCCAATTTCCTCTCTTCCTCAGCCAGAAAAGACTTGGGAAGCACACAGCCTGGAAGAGAAAAAGAAGGAGAGAGAAAAATATGAAAAGACTGAGAGAGAGAGTGGGAGCTGAGTAATACCACTAATTAAAGTACAGAGTTGGCTATTGCAGCAGATTCATTTTGAGCAGAGCGGGAGCTGCAGGTCCCTTTGGGCGACCCTCCCTGTGAGACAGCCATCCACAGCCCTGTGTCAAACAAACCCAGTCACCCACATGATTTGATGGCCAAAGCACTGACATTTACAATTTACTGCATCATATCCAGAGAGAAGGACAGGGGTGGGTTGGGCATTTGTGTGTATGTGTGTGTGTGTGTGTGTGTGTGAGATTGTATGTGTATGTAAAAGAGAAGAGAGCAGTAGTCTAGCCCTCTCCAAAGGTCAGTATGAGTACAGAGAATTGTGGCTAGGGGCAGCCACTGCGGCAGCATAATTGGGACCTAGACATCACTAATTAGCTGTCTTATTAAGATGAGGTATATAATAGCAACAGCAGCCTGGGGGCTGAGGTCCAGGTGGAAAGAAAGGAGGAAGGGGCCAGGAGTGCATGGAGACGTGTGAAGAAGACCATGAGAGTGCGAACTAGCTACATGTGGGTGAAGGAAATAAAGACAGCATGCCGAGGAATCCGAGGAAGGTTGCTGGAGCATAGCAGTGAGACAGAAAGTGTGAGTGTGTGTGCTCTGTCTGCCTAGAGAATAAACAGATGGACGCTCTCCCCCTCAGAGACAACACTGATGAAGCAGAGTAGAGGAGAGATGGAAAGAGGGTAAGGGTGCTGAGTCAGATCTTCTCACATGTGTGTTTGTGTGTGTGAGAGAGAGAGTGTGTGAGTGTGTGTGTGTGTGTGTGTGTGTGTGTGTGTGTGTGTGTGTGTGTGTGTGTGTGTGTGTGTGT
>JBBMFX010570381.1:0-14894 GCA_037832545.1 Rhabdalestes septentrionalis | reverse complement strand
AGGCTAAAATGTTTATGTGACGTGCAACTTATGCCCAGGAAAAAAGCGTCTCTCTGCGTCGGTGATTAGTGTACAATGTTTACATATATTTTATAGTTATATTAAATTAGATTTTTTTAAAAAGTAAGGCAATCATTACTTTGCCTTGTAATGAGTTACTTTTATAATGATGTAACTCAGTTACTAACGCAGTTACTATTTGTGAGAAGTAAATAATAACTATAACTACTTACATTTTTAAAGGTACCTGCCCAACACTGGTTGTGACATACATGCAATTTACACACTGACACACATACTGTGACATGAACTGCAAGTTACCATTTTAAACATCACTCATTACTCATCTTTTGTTATTAAGTATAGGTGTGTATTTCTAATTATTTTTTTCTTGTTGGAAGAAGTACTCTTGGTAAAATCCATTTAACTTGACTGGGCCTGTGTTCCCACACACCTCAGAGAGAGACTTGTCCTTAATCTTGTTCACTGCTATGGAAAACCTACAGTCAAAAAAACTTCCTTGTCTTTTATTAATCTTTTAATAATAGCACATACTAGATTAGCAGGAAATAGGTCAAAACCAGAACCCCCTCCAAAAATGGAATTATTTCAGCTCCATCCATAGCAAATCTTGCACTCGTGTGTTATTTTTAACTTAAAGTGAATAAAAGTTAAATGCAGTATTGATTACGGTGGATCATTAACATACAGGAATGATTAACTGTAATGTCATATCAGGGTTTAGCTTTCCATTACGGTAATTCAGTGACTGTTGTTAAATATACAAATATAGACATGCCATAAACCATGAACACACCATAAACTTTATTAGAAACTCCAACATGAACTTGCGCTCACTAGTTAGTTTATGAAGTTTTCATAGTCCCACAACTGCTAAATGCATCTGTGATTCTTTGTAGCCTTAGAGGTGGTCTTAAAAGTGTTGTGACACATATATTTGAGAAATATTCTGGGTTTTTTTGTTTTTTTAAATCATAATCATATTTCAAACAAAAGTTCATTTTTTGTTATCATCTTTAATGACAGTTCTTTTAATACCGCTGGAGATGCCCAGTGATTAGAATATTGTGGGTTTGAATCCCAGCACTTCCAGATGTACCACTGACAAACATACATTGTACACTTAGAAGGGTAAGCTATAAAGGGTGTTTTTTGTTTTTTTTTGCTCAGGTTTGCCAGGGCTGCCAGTGTTTGGGCACAGTATACACACTTGCAGACTGATCACAATTGATAGTTTGTGTTAGGTGTATCAGGTGTACAATCAGTCTGAATCTATAATAAAGACACAAATCAGCACTTGGGTCAGAACAACAGGTCATTACATCAAAATGTAACTCTAAATCTGCGTGCTCCTACCTGTCAGGTTGACAGAGGGCAGGAGGGTTTCGCTGCTGGAAGAGACAGAGTGGAACACAATGCTGGGGATGATAACAAACCCAGCCATCAGCAGGAAGGACAGGAAATTTAGAATAACTAGAAATCTCAGAAACAGGAAGTAGGACTGGACACCTCCTCCAAAGTGCCCTGTACAGAGAAACAGTGATATGAACGTTTTAAATAAACCATGTTTGTTTCCTTCACTTTACAACAGGCATTCAGGCTGGCTGTCATATTTTCCTTGCTGTATATATAATTAAGCTCATGGAAGCTTTGATAATGAACTGGTGAGTTGAATAAGTTGTGTAAGAGCAGGGCCTCAGTATATAGGGTCAGATAATTTGACCACCAAAGCATTTCACTTTTTGTTGACTATTTCACCTCCAATCTTATGTGTTGTTTTCCTCCAGAGTGCTGCCTTAGCTAGCACATCCTTAGCATCTCCCACAAAGCGGTGGAGTGCTTTGGACTGATGGACACGCCATGATCCCCATCGGGTCACGACTGGCACTCGCATCTGCTGCACCTGCCTGCGAGAGAGAGAAAGAGTAAGAAGAAAAATGAAATGAGTACGTGTATGTGTTTATATATAGACACACACATGCTAGGCTGCTAGTTAGAATTTGATCAAATAAATGATCAAAAACATCCTAGCATTAAATGTTTAATTTTCCCTGTAGAGCATGTATTTATTTTAACTAGTGTGTCCAAATTTTGATATGTAGATTCACAAACAGGTATACCATAAGTATTTCAGGCAAGAAAGTTAACTTTGCTCACAATAAGTAACAATGACTTGGATTCACAGAGCTCCCTTTATCTGCATGATATTAACTTACCATTTTGGCTAACATATTTACTTTAAAAACATCTAAACCTATACAATCATGTCTGTATGTGAATATTAAGGTCCTTTGACATTTGAAGAGACCATACAGGGTCACTATACAGTACCATATAGCTCTCTTCAGGGCCATGTGCAGCGGCAGCTCTCTGAGGTCCTGTGGCTGATGGGAATCTCCATCATTGCTTTCTTGAGGATTTGAGCTCCAGTCAAACTGTGCTGGGTTTGTGTTCTCCTGCAGATCAGGACCACCCCGATACCTCAGGGAAGACTGGTGTCTGTAGTCATCGAAGTCTTAAGGAGTGAACGGAGACACACATTACAGCAACTTTATATTATAACCAATTAACCTTCAACTGATAAACTCAAATTAGACTGTTTTTAATTCATGTTTGGGGTAATATACACTCATCAAAGTGTCTGCGTCAGTATGAGGAGCAGGTTTTGCCTATGTAATGATTTTAATTACAATAATCCAAAATGAAATTGTTTAATTCTTGATAATTGATCTGATCGCATATTCATAATTGTTTGATCCAAAGGTGGTTTTAACATCTGAACGTTTTTTCACAACAGGATCAGTGGCATGTGACATTTCTTCACAATTTATCATTGTCACAAACATATTCAAATATGTGATATTGTTAAACATGATCAGTCTTTACCATGTTAAATTAATTCAAACTCTTTTTTTGACATAATAAGTGCTGTTAGAGAAGACCATGCATGGAAAAGGAAAAATCACTGCTGGAATGGTGACATTTCAGAAGGTAAATGAAGGTTGTGTTATTCTAGGGAACTGTGGTGGTGTTGCATAACATCCTCCTCCGCCGAGACTCAACTGAATATACAGTTAGTGCCACTGAGATATAAATAAAACCGACCTATTTCTCTAACTGAGCCTCTTCTCCTATTACACCAGTTACTGACCAGAAACACCAAAGCGAGCAGACACACGTGTCTTGACCATCCACTTTACTGGATACACAAATGTTACACTATTACTCTCTGGACACTTTCCGCTCCCTGGAGTATTAAAGCACTATATGTGTAAAGTTCAGTCTTGTAAAATAAAAAGCTGCCACACACATTGCTTGAACAAATCATAACAAATGAACAATAGAAAAGGTTCAGAATTACTTGTGATAAAAACATTAATTTAATGCAATGTTTCTCAACCTTTTCAACATTAAGGCCCACCTATCTATCACAGCATGTTGCCAAGGCCCACTTGCCTCATTAGATAATTTTAAATAATCAATTGTGGACCAATGGCCTATATCAATTTTAGATTCGCGGCCCAATCAAAAACCTTCGCGGCCCATCAGTGGTCCCCGGCTCAGTGGTTGAGAAACCTGGATTTAATGCACACTAAATGTTTTTTTCCCTTCTAATATCAAATCAGCATAATGAACAGCTCTGTAAAGACAGTAAGGAAATGCAGAGAGTAGCTCATTATAAACATTTGTCAGTCGTCCTCTATTGCAATCATCATCGATCGGTTTATGATCACCAGGGTTGCCATATTATTATTTGGTGTGGTCCATTCTTAACACACTGGTATGACAGTGTGTGTGGTTTTCATGTAAATATTTCAGGTACAACAGCATTTCCTGGAGTGCTATAGAGAAGTCCATCAACCAAAAGCTGTTCTGTGGTCAGAAGCTAGAGTCGTTAGACATGAGCAACAGTCTCTAACCAAACACCAGTGAGCTGGACAAGATAAAGTGAGCACAGAGTGCACATGAATTACTCAAACCTCTAAACCTGACCTTGTCGTGATTGTATGAATCACTACCTCCCACCTGAAAAATTTACCTGAGCATCCCAACCCCTCCGCTATAACCCTAAGCACTTACCGACAGCATGTGAGCCACTGAATTCTCTCAGCTCCATCTGAAAAGCTTCTTAGTCACCACAGGCACCGCAAACACAAGACCCAGGACCATCAGCCAAATTAACAGCTCTAACCTGTGTTGACCAGCTGAAATCTGACCAAGTTCTGCTCATGGCAGGTCGTCAGACAGGTGCATGAGTGCTGGAATCTCGCATGCCTGAACTTTGAGCTTCAGAAATATAAACCTTGGACACACTTCCTCGTCATTGAAACTCACCGAGCCTCTATTGTGCCTCCAGTCTATTTACACAGAGGGTTGAAAATTCATCTGCCGAGCCTAACAATTAATCGACTGACCAGATCATTTCAACTGCTAAGAGGCTGGTGACAGCTCATCAGAATTGAGAACTAGATGCTGCTTTTAAGAAAAGTTGGAAACAAAGCAACAGACAGGAGTCCATTTAACAGAATTTCAATCTAGTCATATACAGAAGCTAGTGGTTACCATTAAGACCAAATTAACAGAATTAAATTGTGTATATTAGTGTATTGGTAGGTCCTTAGTGTGTTAGATTAAAACTGATGCACTGGGTGTACAGTGTTAATCATTCACTGGTTTAGTGTCTCTTACAGGAAGGTTGTGCTCCAAGCCAACAGGCACCACAAACACTTACGTCACATACACAAACCTGTATGACCTTACACAATATAAAAAAGCTGGAAACTGAAGAGGACTTGACAGTAAGAGTGGTGTAAAAACACAATTAGGTGTTTCCATGGGCTCCAAACCACAAAAGCACTTCAGAATGATGTCATCTTTTTATAAAAATAATAGAAGCAATCAAGAGTTTTGTGCTAGTAGCTGCCTTTGAGTGATCTGTCCTCAGACAATCACACTTTCATATCCAACAAAGCAGACCTTTTAAACTGCAGATTCTCACACATCATGTGTCTACACTATAGCTTTTCTATAAACTTGATTTAAGTAGGAAAATAAAAGAGACAGGACTGGGAGCACAGCCAGACAATCAGGACTGTTTATTGGACCATAAGGTTTTAAGACCACCCTGTAGGTTGAGATACTGGACAGCTGGTATATAATTAACACCTCATCAACATTGTGCTGCAATGGGAAAAAATACTGAGGCCATGTGGAGAGAAATGTACACCAGACACTGCTGAGCTTTTCAGGACGGAGTTCATAGTGAGCTGTACAGATTAATATCCAGGCTACATACAATGAGGAGAAAATCATCATTTAAACTGGCAGTAGAGCCTTGTGATTGGTGGCTGTTGGATGAATCAATCGCATTCTGGCAGTGACATGTTCAGTACAGAGAGTACAGTGCAAAAGCAACAAGAGTAATAATAACAACAATACTAACACAGTCATCATCGGAACTGAAAACACAATGTTAGTTTGTCTATTTGTATTGTGCCAAACATCAGAAATTAACTAGAGGCTAAGGAGAGAAAAAGTAAACAGAGAGCAAAGATTGGGTATGAACATCCATAGTCATTAAATCTGTAAATCAACTGAAAGTCTTAACCCCTTAAATCTTAGGGTGTTTATTCAGCTCTTACATTTAAGACATATTAACCAATGACTATTATGAAGCAATGTGCACACCAATTTCTAGTAACCAGTATGAAACTAGATTATGGGGTGTGTAGATACAAGAGTAACAAGCATGTAAATCTTGACCTGTCCACAAGTCTGTAGAGTTTAAGTGGTTAAACAGAACATTAGCCTTGGGGCACCACAGCCCTGCTTTCAAATAACATTCCCAGTACAGACATGTTGGAGAATGGAAAATCCTCACATTCCTAAAAACAAAACCTGACAGTGACCGGCTGTACTATAGAAAGCTATATAATATTCCAGTTTGGCAAAAGTGAAGAGAGACTTCAGCCCAACCACGAAGACGTCTGTGTCTGTTCTTCTAGCTGAATGGTGCAACAGGGTTTCAGTGTTCTTTAAAGATGTTAATACATTCAGTTAAAATGCATCTCTTACAAACTGAGCGGGTCAGTCATATGGGCTGACTGTGATAAATATACTCCAAGCCCATCTGCACAAAAGGTAGAGGTATAATTTACAGTAGAACAGCTTAAGCAAGCTTTGACTGTAACAAGACACAGCTGATGGCTCAATGAGGCCCCCTGTCTGAATTATACTGAATGTGCTTTGTAATATTTTATATTGGGGGCAAAAAAAGTCACAAAAACAAAACAGATGACAAAAAGTGACATTATGGAATGTGGAGACACAAGAAAAACATTTAGTTTGCTGCACAAAAGCAAATACCGGTTAGCTTGGGAACATACAATAATACAATCCTTAATACCCACAATTCTTATTATAATAATATTGGCAGGTCATAAAAAAACAATTTGTATATTTATACATTTAGTACAGTATGTTGTGGTAACATAATACTGCGTCTCTGCACATATATAATCATTAAAAATCTCCAACAACAGATGAATGGCTGTTGTGGGCTGGCACAAAACAGTGTATGATGGGATCAATAATTCTATTAGGTGTTTATACCCAATATTGCACAAGACCCAAAAGTTTCACTCTTTCTTGTCTCTAACTGTTTCATCTCTTTTTACATTGTTCTCTGCCTCATTATCTCTCTTTCCCCCCTTTGCTCCACCTATTACTTTGCCAATCCCGATGCAAAGAAGTGCAATTAACTGAATGATGAAGTAGATGGAGCTCCAGTAGTTTAGGGTGTCAATGGCCTTCAGCAGGACGAAGCCCATGCACATGTAGTCATAAGCTCGCATTTTGAGGAACCAGTGGACCCAGTCAAAGGCTTTCTGACCACGGGGGCCCAAACGGGCCCTGACAGACGCCTCCATGGCTGTTTCAGCCGCAATGCACAGAGGAATGGTGAGAAAAGAGAGGTAGTAACCAGCATGGAGCCCATGCCAGTACGCACTGATCAACATAGTCCATCCAGCCCTGAGAGAGAGAGAGACAGAGACAGAGACAGAGAGACAGAGAGAGGGAGGGAGGGAGGGAGAGAGGGAGAGAGGGGAGAGGGGGAAGGAGATGGAGAGGGAGAAGGAGAGGAAGAGAGAGAGAGATAGAAACAGAGAAAATAATAGAATGTGGGAGATAATCAGGAAAAGAAAAACTCATAAAAACATACAGAACAGGCTGAAAAATGATTCACAAAATCAGGAGAATTTAGAGAGCTAGAGCTGTGTGCATGAGTGTGTGTGTGAGAAAGTGTTACCTCAGGGCATAGGCTCTAAAGGGAGCATTTGGGTAGATGTAGTGATGGAGCCACCACTGCACAGTCATGTTCCAGTAGCGCATGCCGTGCCGGACCTTCACGCAGAAATCTGTGTTGTAGCAGTCGATGTTCTGGATGGTTTTAAAGTCGTACTCTACTGGAGCACCAGGATCAGGGCTGGATAGGGTAGACATCACATACTCCACTCACATAAACATTAAATGTGCAGGCATTTTGTAAAGTTATTTGAGGATTAGCTCACTGGTTTCTTGTAAGTAAGCTTCACTGACTATATAGATCCACTATATACATATATATTTCAAGAGTTTCATTATAGACCAGTTTTCTTTTGTGTTATTATTATTTTTTAAATCAGATCTACTGACCCACACAGGTGAGTGTGAGTTCATAGAGAAAGCTGACCTGTACTGCACTGTTGGTCCTCCTCCAGGTTTGGAGAGCGCTCCCTGTGGGTAGCAGCCCAGTCCTGCACTGATACAGCCCGCCTCCGCACCGCACCAGGCTGCATAGAACCTCATCCGGAACACGAAGAAAATCACAACCATGTAGAAAAACCTACAACCATAAAGAGAGTGTATATTTATAAAGAAAGGACTGAATGTTGTATTCAGTTCTACATTGTTACAGAAACAGGGACTTAATCGGGCCATGTTTTCCTGCAAACATTACCAGCATTTATATTGCAGTACTAGGTGTGTAAGATTGTACGGAAACACTGGTTTTGTTTATATGCACCTAATAATCCGACATAAAAATAGTATCACAATCATTAGCTGCTGTATGCAATAATGTAAACATCTTCAATACTTACAACAGGTTTTGTTTTAGTGACTGGTCATCAATTCTGTCCTATGTACACTTTCAAATCCAAATGTACATTTGGTGGTGTGTGGTTCCGAAGATAATACAGTTTAAAAGGTCTTTTTGTTCAATATAAAACCAGAACAGGTAGCACTTTTACAGAGAGCAGAGTAAATGCTGTTAACAGCTTTGGCTCACACTAATGAGTCATTATTTTCTCAGCTCCAAATTATTTCACACTTTCTCTGCTGACTTTAATAGTGTGTTATTCCTGTCTGTGATAGCTATAGGAGAACAGCTAATAAAAACACATTTGCATGTCCTGCTGTGTAGGCTCAGGCTTTCATATCTCCTGCTTTGCAAAGCAGGATATTTATTTGCTTATTCAACAACCTTTCCTCCAGTAGAACTAAACAGCTTGTATTTATCATGAGTCACATAAATAACCGGGCAATTTTTTGGGTACATTTCTCTTATACCTACACTCACTATCCATTTCCCAGCTCTGCTACAGGTGCACTTTGTAGTTTACAATTACAGACTGTGGTCCCTCAGTTTCTCTGTATCAGTTGTTTGCAACCTCTAAAGATAAACCAGAGATCAGGCAGTGAACACACACACCATGGCAGTGCCACTCAAATGATAACAGCTCACTGGTGATTCTTTGGGGGTTCTGATCATTGATGAAGGGGGTACAAGAGGGCTAACAAATGAACAACAGCCTGTAAACCATAAAATGCACCTAGATGGTAAGTAAAATGAACAAATAGTGTGGATTAGGCATATCTATTAATGCGGCACATATATGTATATACCCATATTTAGTTATGCACAATTCATTTTAAAGGCAGTTTTCACAAATGTCCATTAATGATGAATAAATAATTCGTTTTCTTGCATAAAAGAAATACATTTTGCCCCAGTTCATATTGAACACATAAATTAACTCAGTACAGCATTTTGGTGTCTTAATGGAGAGAATAGAGTGGCTGACCAATGAACTAATATCCTTTTATTTTTATCCAAAAATCATTCAGTTCCTAACACTGAACACCAAATTGCAGACAATGAACACCAAAAACATTGTTTAGCAGTATGTGGGTATTGCTACAATGCTAGGCTTTGTTATGTGGACAGTGGGTGTATTTGTAGCTTAAATAGAATTTGATGCCTGACACATACACACCTAAAAAAGTAGTTATTCTCCAGGAACTCCTCAGTGCGGACATATGAAAGGGGAAAGAAGGAGTTGGCAAAGAGGAAGAGAGCTCCATAAACAGGCACCATTTTCAGCCTGTGCAGACAAGGCTCTCTGCCCGGCAGAGACACAGGATCCGGCTGAGATATCCAGTCCACATAAGTCTGATAGCGGAAGAAAGGACCTAAGGTGCACCAGGAAAAAGGAGAGAGAGAGAGAGAGACAGGGGACGAAGGACAGAGAGGAAGAAAAGAGGTGTGGACAGTGAAGAGAGATGGGCAAAAATGGAGAACATGGAGATGATACAGGATATGAAATTATGATATGACATGTATTATGTATGATATATGATACCGTGTACAATAAAAGTAAGAGGTACGATGACACAATAGGGTATAAAATAAATTACAGATGAACCACCACATGCCATTAGTGGAAGGATTTTTATATAGCAGGATGCAAAATAGTCACGCATGTGCATGTTTAATAATATGACAACGGAAATAGGACAGGACACAATGGAACATTTAATAGAGAAATAAATGAAACAAGCACAGGACAAAATATGATTGAGTAGATTCACATGAACATGTAAATAAATGAATTGGGTTGAAAAACACAATGGGACGGAGCAGTGTGGTGGGATTGGTGATGATATGCACATGGATGGGGATTTGGGATATTGAAAAAGAGCAGAAATTATAGACAAGTTTAGTTGAAAAAGAAAGTGGACTCACATTACTTGACTAGAGGCAGAGAAAAACAAGAGACAGAGAAACAAAGGTTACAGTGCGTGCAAAGCAGACAAGAGTGCATCTGAGAAACACTCAGCCCGGAAACAAATTAGTCCACAATACAAGCATGACAAATACCTGTCATGATTCCGATGTAGCAGTAGCTATAAGATATTACATCATAGAGGGAGGGTTCGTGGGAGAGACCACCGATCTCTGGAGACTTAGAGAAAGTGCTCACATCTTTTTTCTTCTCTGAGTGATATTTCTGGACCTCATTGGCTAAGCTTACCATCTGTTAAAGAAATAAAAGACAATAAAGGCCTAGGTGATCAATGCATATAGTACCATTCAAAGTTTTGAACTTACCTACTATTTTACCATTTTAGACAACATAATATAGATATTAAAACAATGAAATAACATATGGAATGTATGCAGCCACCAAATACGCTTAAAAATCCAAACTGTCTTTTATTTCAGCTTTACCAACATACCTCTACATTCTCTACATGCAACTTTACACACTCCACCATTCTCTCAAGTAGTTTTACAAGTCAAATGCATACTGAGACATACATTTTGAAATTAATTCATAGGCATGTATTTTATTTCTATTTTTTGGCTTAAACATGCTTTTAACGACATGAATCTAAACATCTATGAGGCTAGGAGAGGTTGAGGAAAATGATGAAATGTCAAAAGGGGACGTGGTCTATGGTATTTACCTTCAGTGTGAGAAGAAGCTGTATGGCGTTGGCGAAGGGGCCGGGAGGCGGCAGGCCGACCCATGTTGCCAGGCGGAAAAAAAGCAGATAGAGGAAGGTCCATCCCAGGGAAAGGGAGGGAGCATTCCTGCAGGGTAAGAGACAGTAATGAGAATTTATCCCAAATATCTACTGTTTAATTAATTCTAATAGTATCACAACTCCACTATCCAGTGCTTTACATAGAATAAGAAGTTTCCTCTTGGTATCTCTCAGAGAAACAGATGCAAAGGAGCAAGAGAACCTGCAATGGTTTGTGATAAGAAAGACGCAAATCACTTTACTTTAAAAACACCACTGACGCTACAGACTGAAACACTACTTATAACTTTGTTAGGAACGGTAGGGGCTGAACTCATGAGGGCTGAATAGGTGATATGTGTTGGTATTTGTGACAAAATGAGAACAGTGAATTCTAGCAGTGCTTTCACCGCTTAGTTTCTTTAAATGGAGTTAATGGTAAACAGTAATTGTACAAATGGAGTTAATGGTAAACCTAAACAGTAATTGTACAATGACATTAAACTCCCTTTAAACTCCCTTTAACTGCGAGCTGACACTGGTTTTTCATGACAAGAGAAGCGCAATTGAACTACTTTAAGTGTCCTCTTTACTTAGGATGAAAATCGAAGAGCAGATGATCGTGTTGTCTGGTATCTGATTCAGCATTTTCCGCTGATAGCAGTTAAATGTTAACCCCCTGATCTTTAAACATTACTACAAACTCGGTCATCTTTTCAGAATTTCAGTTTTAATTCTGTCATTTTCTAATTTCAGACACATCACACAGTTTGAAGTCTAGCAGTAATAAGCCATAGTAAATATCTAGTGGATTCATCACACTTCTTTAAAATGCCCTCAAGATTAATCCAGGGTTCTAGACCACTAAAAGCCTTCATGGAGAGAATTTTTTTTACATTCTTCTGGGTGTTTTCTAAATCCTTTTCTCCTAATCTAACAAGTTAAAGATTAAATTATGACACAGCCCCCAGCAGGGACCTGATCACACTCAGGTTTGTTGCATAAGTGTGATGCAAAATGCTTATCCTGTTGCAACAAATGTTTTCATGCAACCACAGATAGGACAGAAAAACAAGGCAGACACTATCAGGCTCATTAAAAAAAACATGTGGTAATATCTCCTATACTAAAGATAATGAACGAATTTGTTGTGAGAAAATGAAAATGAATGTGGAACCAACTTACATGATGGAAAAAATGCAAAACAGAATAACCACAAGTGTGTGGCAGTTTATTATTTTAAACTTTTCTAAAGACCGGTGTCATATTACATAGAGTGTGAGAGGACAGTGGAACAGTGTCCCCATAATGACTAATGAAAGTAGCAGTAGCCTCACTCTCAGATATGATACAGTAGTTGTGCTCCATGAGATGGGTGGGTTTTGTAACCCATATTTGCAGGAACATCACTCACCTCAAGTTGAACTTGATGATCAGCCATGTTCCTAAAACTGTGCACAGTGAGTGTAGTGTATGGATGCCGCAGGTTGCAATGGTGATGGTGAGACCCAACAGAAGCGCTGCACCTTGCTTTGCTGGAGGACCTGTTAATCATAGACCTGTAAACTGCAGGAGCTGATCTACACACTGCATTTAAAGCCATAATCAAATCTGACCTGAAACACTTTGTCCCTGGTCAATTATCATAACCTTTAAAAGACAAAATCGTCTCCCTGTAATCATTGCTGGAAATGTAGAGGCTTTTTTTGGCCAAACAACATCTGAGAGTTACATGAAAGTGTTAGGAAAAAAAATATTAGCTAATATTACCATGTTTAACCTCCCCCTTCTTCCACCGACCATCAAGAGCAAAAGTGTGAATGATTTAAGCATGAATTTGGCCCAGAACTAACTGGTGATTATACATGTATTATTACTTAACTACTAAACTTATATTACTTATTAGCTACATCAGACTCAAAACTTCAGTGCAAAACTAAAGTAACAAATGTGATCTTTGTTGATGATGATAGCAAAAATGACCTTTGGCTTAAGGGGAAAAATAAATATATATATATATACATCCTTGCCAATTATTTCAATATCCTTGTCGATTTTTCAACAAAACCATTCTGTAATACTCTGAACACACTATCAGATTTGCATTATATTGCATGCTGACTTACTCAGGTGGCGGAAAAGAAACCCGATGGGTATTGACGCGCCAAGGATCCCCAGGTAGACCAGCTCATCTGGAGACATCTCTCTTGTTCACAAAAACAGTAAAGTGTAATCTTATGAGTGACAAATAAGTTCTTATTGGTCTCTAAGCTCTTACCTCCACTGCAAAACTTGAACTTGACTCTAAGTGCCAGTGACAGAGAGATAAAGTAGACAATCTCTTTCATTTTATTTTATCATATGTGGTGCTCCTGCATGAGACACACCTTTGTGAGTGATATTTCTGTCCATGACACATACGATCTGTGGCTCAGATTACAAAAAGGCAAAAGGCAATCAACTGGTCTTGGACATTTACCGGAGGTTCAGGAAGGTGGATGTAAAAGCATGCCTTACTGCTAATGGTAAAATGTCCATTTGTCATACACAAACACACCACAGCACACATCACTTAATTCTTCTCTGCTTTTATCCCAGTCACAAAGTTTAAAAGCAGGTAGCCTGAAGCACAGTGCCCGGAACACAGTGCTGTGTGTGAGAATGGTATTTTGCTCAACAATTTCTCAGTGGTGCCACCAGCAATCCTTGCATTCGATCCCATAACCTTCAAACCACAGAGGCAACACTCTAACCACTAAGCCAACAGCATCTATTCATTACATTAAGTGGAGAACTAAAGCCGTCAATCTCCTGATAAGAGGAGGGCTTTAGATGGGAAAGCCCTATAAGTCAGTTGTTCTGTCTATAAATAATAAATAATGTACTACACACACAGAATCTCCAATTTTCCATTCATTCTTCACACTCCTGTACTTGAGTAAGAATCTCTCCCTTACTTACACACATTACACACACTCACATTTCAGAGCTCCTGTGTCAGATGGGTGTGGAGGTGAATCAGACTTTAATCTGATACTGCAACAAGAGACCCAGATTGATCAGAGGTATAGATTACCAATAACACGAGCAAACGACACCAAGTGCGACATCGCAGTGTCTAGGCGACTGCACGTAGTCTAACCAGGACTCTAAATACAAAATAAGACTGCGAACGGTATCCCTTTAACGCTAAAATCCCTTTATTTTCTTTTATACTCACATGCCACTACTCCTGTGTGTCTATTAGTACTTCCTCAGTCACTTCCTATGCTGAGCAGAGTGGGCGTGGCGTCAATCAGGAAAACTGTCAATCATTCGTGTACCGACCAATCATAGAGCCATTTCTACCTGACTGTCACTAGGGCTCTGTGATTGGCTGTGCGCAACTTCCTTCAGCAAAAGACTCTTCATTTAATCTATAACATAAATGCCCATCAGGTACATTAAATACTGACTAGACACTTAGGTAAAATGCTTAATCAATCATATAGCAGTGTTTATAAGTATGCGAACACTAAATTAATATAAGAAAAGTGCGAAAAAGGTGCCTCTATACAAATTACCGCCACCAGAGGGCGCTGAAAAGCCGGTCATGCACGTCTGTGCACTTTCACTACATGAACTAAAGTATTTAGAACCCTGGAATATTACACCAACAGGGACGTAAATGAAAATGCATTAAAATACATAGTCTAGATATGGAGTTGTTCCCACCTTTGCAGCTATAACAACTTCTCTTCTTCTTGAAAGGCCTTCCACAAGATCTTGGAGTGTTTCTTTGTTGCATTTGCACCTATTAGGCCTGAAGACAAGACATTTTGGACAGTGTCATGCTGCCAGCTTTGCGGACACAGTTTGGATAACCCCCTTTTCTATTCCAGCATGACTGTGCCCTAGTGCACAATGCAAGCTCCATAAAGTCATGACTGAATGAGTTTGCTGTGGAAGAACTTGACTGGCCGCACAGAGCCCTGACACAAACCCTATCCAACTCATTTGAGAGGAACCAGAATGGCGATTGT
>JBBMFX010570371.1:0-14894 GCA_037832545.1 Rhabdalestes septentrionalis | reverse complement strand
GATCTTTAAGTCCATCTCATGAAAAATCGGAGCAGGAACAAAGGTGTTGCATTTATATTTTTGTTGAGTGTACATTGCAGGTAAAGTTTTGAAAACATGTGTATGAATATTAATGCCATCAGTGGGCTGTAAGCACATTGGGCTGTAAGCACAACCCACACTTGTCAACGCCGGGCCCTTATACCACCCAGATGGAGTCTGTTTCTGACCGTTTGAGCAGACACATGCACATTTGTGGCCCGCTTAATGTTATTTTGTAGGGCTTTCCCAGTGTTCCTCCTGTTCCTCTTTGCAAAAAGCCTGAGGTAGCGGCCCTGCTGCTGGGTTGTTGCCCTCCTACGGCATCCGAACACACCAAACCTTCTTGCCACTGCTAGCCATCCCTATACACAAGGTTTACCTTGAGTATAGGGATGGCAGAGCCAAACAATGTTCTTTGTTGGAACAGTGGGAGTGAGAATGAACATAAACTGAATGATGGGATTTAGGTAGTGGGTTGCAAACCAGGCAGTTTGGTTCAGTCACCAGTTGGATGAGAGGCGACATTTTGGGTTGGTTGAAGGACAGCCGAGCTTAACATGCACTGTGATTTCTACCGGTTTGGCAGTGGGTCAGTAATGATGTGGGGTGGCAATTCTTTCGGGGGCCACCACTAGAACATGCTCGCGAGAGGTACCCTGACTGCCATTATGTAATTAGATGAGATCCTCAGACCACTTGTGAGACCAAATGCTGGTGTGGTTGGCCCTGGGTTCCTCCTAATGCAAGACAATGCTAGACCTCATGTGGCAGGAGTGTGTCAGCAGTTCCTGCAAGACAAAGGCATTGATGTTACAGACTGATCCAACCGCTCCCCAGACCTTAATCCAATTGAACACATTTGGGACATCATATCTCGCTCCATTCACCAACAGACTGTCCAGAAGTTGGCGAATGCTTTAGTCCAGGTCTGAGAGGAAATCCCTCAGGACAACATCTGCCACTTCATCAGGAGCAGGCCCAGGCATTGTAGGGAGTACATACAGGCATGTGGAGGCAACACACTTTTGACTTGTTTTAAGGACATTAACTCATGTTCAACTCAAAATCCAGACTCCCATGGGTTGATACATTTGATTTCCATTGATAGTTTTTTTGTGATTTTGTTGTCAGCATATTCAACTATGTAAAGAACAAAGTGTTTAATATGAATATTTCATTCATTCAGATCTAGTATGTCCTATTTTTGTGTTCCCTTTTTTGAGCAGTGTAATCTGGTTGGGTCTACAAATCAATTAACATCTGATAACATGTGATAACAGGCAAATCTGAACAAGTAGTGCTAGATTTAAAGAATACTATTCAAATCTATGAGTATAAATATTTTTATTCAGTGTTTCACACACTGCAGTGTACTAGTTAAACATGACTAGTTATAATGTATTCACAGAAAATTCGGCCACCGAAATTTTCTGACCGAAAATGGCAATAAATGCATTTTTGGTTTCAGCCAAATCTTTTTTTATTGGACCGAAACTGCGATGACGCAATCATGACACAGATGATGCAACCACGGCCACCACACGTCAGATTGGATTAGAGCAGTGCTTCTCAAATAGTGGGGTGCGCCCACCCAGGGGGCCGTGAGGCTCCGTCAAGGGGGGCGCGTTTGACCTCGGGGAACATGCTTTTTTTCTATTTTGATTTTTTTTACTGTTCTAGAATAAAGTGCAATACCACTCCACTACATTAGGGGGCAGTGGCACCCTCATTCGCAGAGTGTGCACAGGGAGCATTCGCTAGGTGGTGTAGGGGTTTTGTTTGCACTGAGCATGCGCACTTTGCACACAGTACAGAATATGGGTATGAAGTGTAGACACAAAGTGTAGCAGACCCTCAAGTGACAACCTGAAAAAAGGGGTTGAGAAGACAGGCGGAGAGAGAAGGAGATAAAGTTGCTGTGTCCTGCTTCAAACCCCGCTTCGAAAAGCTGTGCATTGCAAAACGTGCTCATTGTAGCCATTAATCCAGACATCATCTCTACTTTAAAAAATCAGCTCAAATTATTTTATATATTTTTGTTTTGCAGGTTAAAGTTTTTTTTTAATATTGTGCTCCTGAGTTAATGTTGGTGATCAGTTTGAATGCATTATTATTTATTGATTTTATGTAATTTCTTTCAGTATCATATGGTTTGGCATGGTCAGTCAAACAATGTTATAGTTTAATTAAGGATTTGTTGTTTTTTTTTAATTTCAGATGCACTTTAAATATTTTCTGTTACAGTTAGTAAAGCTATTCTTTGTTGTAAGTTGGTCCATATTTCTTTCTTTTTTATGTTCTTATACGTTAATAAGGATACAGTGTTATGCAGAGGTGTAGTTATAACAATTTTATAGACAAATGATACTATTTATAGTCGCGCGGGGGGCGCGAGATGTTTTCTTCTTCCTAGGGGGGCATGACAGAAAATAATTGAGAAGCACTGGATTAGAGTCAGCATGTCTGCCATGTGGCACATTTCTATATATCTAAGAAAGAGACATCAGGAAAGACGTTTTTCTCAACTTTTAAGATCAGGATTAATTTATCCCGATCTCCATGCAGAGTATAGAGAACACAGAAAAGCCCTTTGAGCCCTGTGAGTCTATAAGAGCTGTTGGTGTAATGGTTAGGGCGCTCGCTTGGATTCAGGACGAGCGGAGTTCGAGTCTCACTTGTTGAACGGTTAAAATGCAGAGTTAGACTTTAACAGCACCTCGACGGGGGTGTGTTCATTTATGGCAGAATGGTCACTTTCTGTTTGTGTTTTGGAAAGTAAAGTCAGTTTTCCAGTGATTACAATTCATATATTTCAGTCTTTGTTTTTATAGACTATTTTTTTAGAAGCCGAAAGAGAATGTTGTTTATCTTTCACTAGTTTATATAGCATTGAAAGTGAATTCACTAGTTCTATGAGAGAAGATATTCAAATGTATAATATTTCAGCTATTCTTGCCTTTGGGCTGGTTATGGGTAGGGCCAAGGAAATATTTTATTTCAAATGTTATTTTATATTGCGCATTGTCTGAATGCTAAATAAATATATACAACCTTTTGTGTGTGTGTGTGTGTGTGTGTGTGTGTGTGTGTGTGTGTGTGTGCACGTGTGTCTGTCTGTGTGTGTGTGCAAGTGTGTGAGGGTTTTGAAGGTGTGACAGAGCATGAAGTCTATTAATAGCAACAGTGTGGACTTTCATTCCACAGTTGATGTGTAGGTCTGGTGTCTGTGGTGGTGGCCTGAAACCTGTGGTTTTCAGTTGTTATTAGACCAAAGAAGGAAAAATCATATCTGAGTCATAACAGTGGCACTGGCAGCCTCTTCCTGTTTTCCCTCTCTCTCTACCCCCTCCCCCAACATCACATAGTAGTAGTTGTAGTAGTAGTAGTAGTAGTAGTAGTAGTAGTAGTAGTAGTAGAAGAAGTAGTAGTAGTCGTTATAGTAGTAGAATAGCATAGTAGTTTAGTAGAAATCTAGCCAAAGGTTGCAGCACTGGGCCTAAAGTTTTTTAAAATTAAATATGGTTTGTCAAAATGTTAACTGTAATACTGTCTGTATTGAGTGGTTATACTACCTTTGTAATTCAATTGAAATTTTATTTCAGATAAACATTCACTTCAGAAATGGGTTACACTCATATGATAAGTCTGAGTTCACATTTGTGGCTTGGTTTTCAGACCTCAGCCAGAATAAATGGTCCAAACACTCAAAATTATTTAAACATAATAAAATATAATACATCCTATTATACAAAACACAATCTCCATTTCCCATAAACTCACATGTACCCAGTCAGTGTTGCCCCTCACACAAGTGTCAAGACCTGGAGTTACTGAGGCGTCATCATCTGGAGACCCCCCAGAATGCATCAGACACTTCTGCACACAAGCAGTTAGGTTCAACTGCAGTTCTGAGAGAATAAGAGGGAGAAAGGATTCCCAAAAGCTCAGAAGAAAACCTTACAAAGTATCAGCAGGACAGTGTTTTCCATGGATACGCCTGTCCTCCACAAACACACACAAACACAAACATGCTATCACAGACTGACCCCTCCCAATGTTCTATCACAGACTGACTTCATGCCATGTTTTGATTATTATCAAACCATACTGTGTGTTTTTGTACCCACAGATGAATTTGTTTACAACCAACATTCATCTTTTTCACCAAGCAGCATTGTGGGGCAGTGGAGGATGGGATCTTGGACTCAGAAAAGAAAGAGACTAATAATGTCACTGAGAAACAGACAGCTGTACCACTCCACCCAAAAACAGATCACAGCCCTGACGCCATGTTGACTGAGGCGCTAATTTCCATGAGACTGCCGCTGTTGTTGTGGACACTCCAGTGATGCTAGCACAAAACTATTCTGTCCTCCCCTCTAAATCTGTCAACTACTTCAGCTCTACCTGCTGGCCAGGAACTATGCAGCTAGCCTTGTTGGCACACCCATTCAGAGCTAAAATGAAACAAAGACAATCTAACATCAATGTAGATGCTGTCCCAGCCGGTTATATCAGTTAATATCACGGGGTCATGCTAGCATTACAGGTTATTGTCATGACTGATGCATTATGTCACACCAAACACATAATCTGTAGTGACTATTAATGGCAGCATGACATTGTTATATTAAATGACATAATTTTTAATAACATCTCATAACAGTATTTGACATCTGCCATGACATGTTCATATTATGTAAATGTTACATAGCAGAGTTCAAGTCCAGTGTGACTCTCGTTAATAATTTGACTGATGCTGTTTGAAACTCTAGAAGCCAGGCAGTCAAATCAGTTAAAATAGAACCGCCTTGAAATCAAATTTTAATGATTAATGTATCAAGTTTTCAGAGCTTTTTATGTATTTATTTTTTGAAAATCGAGTCTGATCTGTGTAGTTGAGGTTTGCACTGCTGGCTGTTGCAAAAATGTGCAAATTACACGTAAGGGCTAATCATCTAAAAAGGGAAAATTACTTTATATCAAAGTGTTCCCCAACACTGATTGTGGTAAAGTGGAAGATGGGTGAGTTTTTTTTTTCATCATATTTTTTAAGATGTTTGCACACCATTCTAGGCTTGCTTATTAGGGGTTTGAATGTGGGATTTTTCCAAAGCTGCACTGGATGTACAAATGGTAGTTTTACATGTGAAACTGGCTTTCACTTTTAATCACACCTGTTACAAATGATCAGCCTGAAAATCATGTTTTCATGTTTTACATTCACAGTGACTAAATAAGAAAACAATAAATTACCAGTGAAACTCATAATGGGAATCACAGCTGAAAACTGCAATTTGAAGTGTGAAATAAAGTGTGAAGTGTGAAATACATCTTCCAGTATTGCAAGAATAAGTAAGCTGTCCTTTACATTTTCAAAAAGCAGCTTCATAGAGATTCATAAATTTTTTTGAAAGATCGAATCATAACTGTTTCTTGAGCAGCAAATTTTCCTCTGGGCGTTGTAGTTTCTTCATCTTAATCAGCTTGTTTAAAATACAGACATCAAGGCTACTACTTTGACGCCAGTGATATTCATGGGGAAGGTTCAGTGCAATAAATGGTTTCCTCTGCTGCCTTTAAAAGAGGAAATCAAACTCCACTCTGCTAAAATCTAGTTTCTCTGCACAGCCTAATTAACCTAATTGCGCTCATTTTGTCTCAGTGTTAACCAATCTTTGTGGAGTTGTACTCATTATCTCCCGCCTCCGTTTGAGCTACTGCTGCGTCTAGCTCTGACCAAAGAAAAAATTTGAAGCCATGCTGTAAACTTAATTGCCATTTTATTCCTTAAGGTTATAGTGTTGTCAGACCTCTGGGCCTCTCCCTAGCCACTTTAGATTTTAATGTGTCTTGTCTGAAAGATAAACAAATATGTGATTTTATAAGTTTTTATCTCAACTTTGTTTTTTTACTTCATGCGCCATGCACCCAACAAATCCAAAGATTCAGTTCCAGCTTCGATCCAACAACATATATGTTAGAAATAGCATTCAAATTACAATGGATACATTTGCATTCTCAAAATAAGGGACATATTATGACACAGATCTGGAAATCTGGAGCTCGAATCCAGTAAAATTGCTATTTGGTTGGAAGTGTGGAAAATCTGATGTCAGCAGACAGTGAAAGCTGTGGACTGAACTTCATTGTGTCTAAATGTCATATTGATTAAATTAATACAAATGGTCAAAGTAATTTTACATTACCAACCATTAATATTTAGATCATAAGCAGGGGTTGATATAAGTGGTACGCAAATCAGTGGCAGTATTCAGTCTTCACAGCGCAAATACGTATCTCATTTGTGACTTCATACTGTGTGCCTCGCCCCGCCCCGCCCCGCCCCAAGACTTCACGGCTTGCCCTGGTATGAGAGCACAACAACCCCCCTCCCCTCTTTTTTTTGTGGTAGGACAATGCTTTTCTACACTATGTATTTTAATGGGCAGAGCACAACACCGCCAGTAACTGGCGAGGGTTAATGTTAGGGTAAGGGTTTGGGACTTACCCGTCACATGGCATATTAACCTGTTCCAACCACTTTGCAAATCAAAACATTATTTTTCTCCTATGTCCCTCAGTCACCGGTTATCACTGATTTTGGTCATTACACATCGCACATTAAAATACAGGGTAGGGTAGTGAAGCGTTGTCCTACCACCAAAAAATAAAGTGTTGTCCTAGTGTGAATAAAATTGTGTTCGCAGCATGTATTTTGATTACATTTTATTTCATGATCAGGCTTGTCAGTGAAGTGTTATGGTAAATGTGAAGTGTCAAGCAAGGATGGAAGATGTGTCAAGGAAGGATGTGAGATGTGAAAGTACTAGCAAATTTTCTGTGGGCAAGAAAATATTAGTTTTTTAATGTTTAGGATTGCACTTTCATTCCCTTGGGTTTTAATGGTACAACACTTTGAACATCAACATTTCTCTTTCCTCTCTTTGACAGCCACAAGACTAACTCCTATAACTTTTTCAGAGTCATGGTTAACCTTACCGTGCCCCCCCAAAGGAGTGATGCTGTCTGACAACCATGGTTTAAGGGAAAGAAGAGTCTTGACATTTCAATGTTTTATCCTGGCTTGTCAAAATCAGAGGTCTTTCTGGATGAGAGAAAAAAAACAAAACATGGTAACTGATCTATTTGAAAATGAAGGAAAATCGCCCAATGTCAAATTCATCTATAGTCATTATTGGAGGAAATACTTTTACAATGACATTCACAAATAAATATAGTTTCTTTTATACCCTACAGGTCAGAAAACTGGGCCGACACCTGGGCATAAAAAATAAACAATACACAGCTCTTGCAAAATTCTATTACAAGAAAACAATAGATATGCTGAAAACAAATGTTTCTGACTGGTTTTGAAGAAAAATGTTACAATATACACCGTAAGTGCAATTTAATGGATGTGAAAACTTGTGTCCAAGTTTCATAAAAAAAAATGCCACTTTGCCAAACCCTCCCAGCACCTCCCCCGCATGCAAACATGTTTCATTTGTTGGATGCTCATTTTGAACTCATTGGTCCAGCTCGTCCCATGCAGCTCAATAGAATCAAGATCTAGAGACTGGAGAGGCTAAGATATAATTCTTAAAATATTTAGCTTTTGTTTGGACTGCATAATTTGAAGAATGCTTATGATCATTATAATGTTGAAGAATGAAAATATGTCCAATGATACGTAATCCAGAATTGTGGAACATTACTTGGTAATACTTTACTTGTCTACCTCAAAACTAATAGGTTTTTTAGGGTAAATAAGTTTCTCTCATGCAAATCAGTATTTTATAGATTTCAAATTTACATGGACATCTTATCTGAAATAATCACAGATTCTGATCAAAGGGCTGAAATGTATTTCTTCATCAGGGTAATGGATGGGTTCTGGGGTTTCGGTTTAACTAACTGCTTGGTTAAATGTCACATTCTATTACAGTCACCTTGATCCGATCCAACCCCTTTAATGCTTTCCAGAGTTTTGGAGGAAGCTCAAGTTTACCCCTTGTCTTGGAATTGAGCTTCGATTGAGTGCTAACAACGGTGCGTGCAAGACTTGCTGTTTTCACTGCATTGAAATTCCTGCACTGACAGAGTAATGTGTTCTGTTGCCACTCTGTCTAAAGCTAAAATTGCTCATCTGAAAACAGCACTCCAAACTGCTTTCTCTTCCAAATTTCAACACTTCACACTTTCTAAGAGATATTACAACTGATCACCTGCCAGTTGATTAGTGCTGACCTCACTTCCACATTTTGTGTTGTAATGCTGCTGGGTGCTTTTTTTGTTAATCCCCTAAAAACGCACCCCTAACACAGCAAATATCTATTGGGTTTGACTTCAGCTGCTCTTATCTAGGTCTTCTCTCTGCACTCTTGTAAGGGAAACATAGCTTGACATGGTAAAGACATAGTATCCTAATAAGCATTAGTGAAAAATGAAAAAAATGTTTCAGTGCTGAAGTTTGTATTATGGCACTCTGATTAACATACTTAATTCAGTTAAATAACCATCCAAGCAAATGCATTTATTTTTAGCATTATCACTCACACCAATCAGCAATAACATTAAAATCACCAAATATTGTGTCCCCTTTGTGCTGCCAAAAAGGATAATCCATGATCCAAGACATCTAAAAACATACTGTGGTATCTGACACCTTGAACTCTTTGACCTGTTCCTCAAAAGGTTTCTGTCTGCATGTCGCATTTTCTTGCTAAAACAGGTCCCTTAAGTAGGTGTTCCATTTCAAAGTAACATCCACATAAGCGTCATAACCGAAAATGTTATATGTGCATGTATATTTCATAAAAGGAAATGAACAATAACATACAAACACAAAAATGGTGGATGCCTGTCTGATGCTCAAATCAGGGCATGTGCAATGTGCTAAAAATCACTTACCTGCAAGGGGTCGCATCCCCGATGTTTGCGATGCTTATAGTCTCATCACACTTAGACACTGGTCTGATCAAGTGACATGTCATCTAAACCCATAGTCACACATTTCTTCTGTGCATCCATGAACTCACATGTTTTTGTAGCCCAAACACAAGCTTGTATCTCTATGAAAGCAAATTTAGTATTTTACAAAATATTCTTAACATTTAATTTATATTAAGGCAAGGTGATTTAATTCATCAAGTCATTTTGGCCCAACAAATTTGGAACAGTTTTAGAGAAAGAAAAATTTTTCAACTGCAAAAAAGATATACTAGGTTTGGTTCTAACTTATTTTGACATTAGAAGGATATTATAAAGATGTATGTAAAAAAGTTTTCTTTTTGAGAGATTAGCATGGGTTCTTTTCTGCAATGGCAAAGTGAACATATGTGTGTGTGTGTGTGTGTGTGTGTGTGTGTGTGTGTGTGTGTGTGTGTTTGTGTGTGTGTGTGTGTATGTCTCTGTGTGTATATGTGTAAAGCCCAACCCTATCCTACAGCCCAGCACAGGCAAGCTCTGTTTGCCCCGTTGGCAAAAGTGGTGCTGGTGCAATTAGCTAAATGAGCGCAAGCAGTGTGAGCTGTGCCTCACACGCTCCAGACGCAACTGTTTACCCAAACCACCCTGCCAGGGATTTCATCAAGGGGTCAGTACAGGATTCCCCTCTTTCTCCTTCACTCCAGTCCTTTATACATCCCTGGGCTATAGACAGTACATGGAATAGCCAAGGATCAAATCTTAAATCGTAATGACAAGCCCTTAAAGATTATAATGTTCTGTTACTCCAGAGGCCTTAAGGTGAACCATCTTTCCAGCGATGCGTGGAGAAAATGATATTTTTTTTATATCAGATGAAAATAGTTTGATCAAAGCTAGACACTGACGTAGAGGCGCCATGCTGTAAACAGACTACGGGCTGCTTTCAAATTACCTCAAGGCCCTGCTTGCAACATTTTCATCTTTTCTTGCGTTTTGCTGAGACGAGCTGACAAAATTGGCAGGGGCCCGCCTGTTTTTACAGGCGGCCTGCTTTCTCGAGTGAACTTAATTCATGATATTTAGAAATTCTTTGCTAGCAGCAATTCAATCTTTTATCCAAGGTCTTCCGCTGCTGCTTGAAGCCCCAGGAGCGCTGAGTCCACACCTCAATTCATCTCTTACGCAGCTAGATCTGCCCAAACCAGACAAACACGGCCTTGTCGAACCCTAAGCAGTTAAATTTTTTTCATTGACCTATCAGGCTCTGCCTTTCTCCCAAAGCTCCTGGCAAGACTCAGAGAGGCAGGTGGTGCACGCAGAGGTCAAGACTATTTGTATCACACAAACAAGTGGGCACAGACAGATACAGATCAACCTATAGACTAATGTGGGATCTACATGGAGAAATTGGAAAATGTGACCTCACACAGTGAAATGCAAAGAAGAAAAACATGTTTTTAAAAATGTGTGTTCATATTTTCAGTTTGGTCAAATGAATAATGGCTGAATCTAGCTTTCCAAAATCAGTACATCTGAATCACTACCATCAGTGTGATGCATTGCCATATATTGATGCAGGATTACAGTCCTAATTATCGCAATCGTGTTATTACTGCCAATATCCTTACATTCATGCAGTCAGGTGGCCCCTGTATTAGATTTAAATCTTGGCTTCCATATGACGTTAAAGGCCTGTGCTATTTGTTTTATCTGAGCTTTCTTGTGCGATCTCGTTCGCTTGCCAGGGCTCTATAGAGCTCAGAACCTCGCTTTCCCATACGCACGTTCAGACCGCAGCTCAGGTGCTGGTTTATTTTGACCAGTACAGACCGGGACCGCGCAGCTGCACTCGAGCTGCCTCTCTAACTACATAATTGGATTGGCCAGAGTGTTTGATTGGATACAGTTAGCCTATTTCCTCTCCCCCTCTTCTCTGAGGAGCTGCAGGTTGTGCCTGGGAGAGTTCCTCTGCTGCCTCAGCTTGGGAAGAACAGCCTGAAAACTGCCTCCACTCAAAAATGAGACTGCCAGGCTTCACCCTGAATGGGAAAGGCAAACGCTTGCAAAACCCATTTTATCATGTTTGATTGGATATCAGGTTTAAACAATCTCACTTGCATGTTTGGTGCCTGTTTAACCTGAGTTGAGGTTTCTCTGCTTGTGTATGATGAGCTGGTACAAAATAGTTCAGCAGACAAGAAGCCAAGACTGCACATAGAAATGAAACTTCTTGAATTGCATGTTAGGGAATTATATTTTGTCTAGGATTTGCTTTTGGGGACTCAGTGTTATATCTCAATGAGACTGTCGTCAGTGCTCAGCCGTACTGTTTTTGATGTTGTCTTTAGACCTGCTGGTCAGAAGTGCTGTAAATATTGTGCTGTAATGTCAGCTTAGTAACTGTACAATCACTATCCACCTTATTAGAAACACTTGTCCTGTACTTCCATTCATTGGCCTTGATGAGCTCCACCAGTATCTTAGGCCCAAAACATTAGTGGGAAAGTAGTGTGTAAGGCAACTGGTAGTGTGTAAAGCATACAGATAATGCTGGAGTTTTCTGAGAAATGAGAACTTATGATGATTGGCTAGATGATTGCTGAGATGAAGGAGCTATATTCTCTAATTGTACACCACCAGTGTGAAGCTCACAGTAGGTTTATGAGCGACTGGTTGGAGTACAGAGTGTCACAATTCAGATGTATTTCAGTATAGGGATATATAAGGACAGCCAGGATATAAGGATGTAGTAATTTATGTATGATAGGAAATGTTAGAAGTACAGTGTATATACTAAAAAGTATTTCACATCCTCTACTGTAAACAGTTTCATGCCAAATCTCATGCAGCTGGTGGCAGTCCCACAAAACGAGGCCTTCCCAAATTTTCTCTAATATTTTATGAAGCTGTATTACAGTTAAAACAAAACAACTGTCCTATAGGTTAGCATTCTGGAGATCTTATATGAAAGATAGGTCAAGTTATGTGCATGCATTCAGGTGTAACACATGTTAGTGAAAGTTTGTGGGTTTTTGTGTGTGTTCAGTGTTGGTGGCGGCAGGTTCCTCTCTCTCAAGGAACTCAGACTCTCTCTGACTCTCTGACTCATCAGTCCTGACAGCTTAATCACAGCTCGCTCAGGGCCCACAGACTGACCTGCCTGCTGTTATTCTGTGTCCACAAACAAGTGCATGTGTGTGTGTGTGTGTGTGTGTGCTTGCTTTTCATTAGTGGATCATAGTGCACCACACTTGTGCACCTGTGTGTTTGCTTATGTAGATGTTTGTGTTTGTGCCGGTGTGTCTATGTGTCTGTCTGTGTATGTGTGTGTGTGTGTGTGTGTGTGTGTGTGTGTGTGTGTGTGTGTGTGTGTGTGAGGTCTAAGTGGTAGACCAGCCATTACAGCTGAGTTGTTTACTCGTAACTGAATCAGACAGAGATGCCCTACATGGCTGAAAGGACCTCTGTGGGCTCTCTCTCCTCTCTCTCTCTCTTTCTCTCTCTACGTGGGAAGTTTTCAAGTTGGTGGGCTGAAATATTAACTAATATATATGTGACATATAGCATGGTGTGGCGCAAAATCATTTTACTTTTACTGTTTGAATTTGTTTTATAATTTTAGGGGCTGGCCAAGTTAACATATTACTATCGTGTTAACACATAATTTACTGAATGGCAAGAATTATTCCTTTTTGTTATTAACACAGGTTTTTTATTACTTTTATTTCAAAGTATATTTGTGCTCAAACACTCTACCTCACTCTAACAGGGACACTTGCTACTGAACACTGACTGTTTATACTGATAAAAGAAAAATGTTTCTGCTGGTACTTAAAAGAGATTTATTCATTTTAACTTGCTGGTACTCAGAAGGTTCAAAAACGTGAATGATTACATTAATGTTTAAGTTGAGATTTACTGCATATCATAATGTGCTATAATGTTGTGAAAAATACACTTAACTAACACAACAAACTGCTGGAAATTACTGTATTCATTATTGTTGGAGGCAGCATGGTATCAGGATCATTTCTGTATGGATTTCAGCCTGCATGGGTTTCCACTGGCAGCTCCAATGACATTCACTGTGCTAAAAGTTCTGTTAATTGAATCTTCTTTTTATTGTCATTCTTGTTTTTCTTCTTGTTCTTGGTCTTATCGTTATTCTTTGTTTTCTTTTTTGTATTCTTGTTCTTCTTTGTCTTCTTGTTCTTCTTATTATAATTATAATTATTGCAATTAAACAATCCTGAAATATGAAGAGCCACTCAGGTCACCCACTTTCCCAATCTCTCTCTTACATTGTCTCTCTTTGACTTTCATTCTCCTTGTTCCTCTCAGGCTCAAAATGTCTCTATTTGCTCTCTGTTTTCTCTCTACTTGCCCCCCCCCCCACCCTTATGAATTTACTCTCTGGGAGAGTGCGGTGTATGAGTGATGGCTGCCATATAAATGGAGTGTGTCCATCTGTAGTTTTTCTCAAGCAAACAACCTCACAGGCTTAGTGGCCTCGTTCACACCGCACCTGTTCTGACATCATGAGACCAAGACACACTCACGCATCCCGGCAGTTACACAGATGGGCTTCCATAGCCATAATGTTCAAATGCCATGTTACGTAAGCAAGAGTTAAAAGTACAGAGAACTTTAGGTTAATCTTTTTTAGAAATGCTAGGCCTACAAAATACTGAAGACACTGAAATGCAGACAGTACACCTCTGTTCTTTGGCCTCACCATATTGATGTAAAAGCAGAGGTCCTCAACCACCAGGCCCCGGACTGCTATCGACCTGTCGGTCGTTTGTTACAGAAAGAAAAAAAAATTATAGAAAAGTCTGAAAGATCTTTTATTTTGAAAAAAATAAAACACTCATCTTGGTCATGTGAAACTGTACATCCAATATTTAGCCCACAAGCTAGCAAAAATGAGTAGAAATGAGTACATTATGTTTTTTATTTGAAATATACTGGTCCATTATAATTAAATGAAACTGATCTGTGTTGCAAAAAGTTTGGGCTGAGGTAGAGGATTACATTATATTAGTGCTACATGCAGTTGGAGGGAACCACAACTATTCCACTTTCTAAGATAATTTGACAGGATTTGCTAAAGTGTACTTTATTTATATAAGGCAAATACAGTCGTAACTTTTACTATGCATGTTCATTTCTTAAATTATATGTATTTCTTTATTAAGAAGTATATGAAGGCTTTTTTAATGACATTTTTCGTTACTATCCATGGCAACATTTCCTGAAATTTCATTAATAAAGAATTCTGGGAAAGGAAATTTAAACGAAGAACTTGTTAGGCCTGTGCTTAAGGTGTGATACTCTTAGAGAAATTTGAGAGATTTTAGGTTGATTTGGACTTTTTTTGAGAATCTAACCTAACCCGTCTGGAATCCAAATGGCAGAGAATTCTGAAATGTGCGTACCAAATTACCAAAGCCAGGTGTGTTCAGATGTTCAATACTGATCACTCATCATTCAAAAATGGTTCAGATAAAATTCAGTTCCTCACCTGTTTTTCAAACATCATTTCATATATATGAGGTGGTATATAAATAGATATATAAACTATTCGTCATGTAGATTTTCCCATAAATGCCCTGAAACAGCAATACATTAAATTTGACAGAATTGTATTGAATACAAATGCACTTTCTAAAGTGTCATATATTGTAGTTGCTTGTTTCCCCTTTTATCCTTTTCACACTATAGTCCAAATGTGACAGTAGACCTGCACCTCTTCTGCTTTCAGATGCCTGTGCTGACTGAGATGGCATAATGCATGTAGGCACATGATCTTACAATATAGGTGGTTTGTCTGGAGATGCTAATAGCAGTGAGAGGGTCTCAGTAGGTGTAAGTGTGTGTGTGTGTGTGTGTGTGTGTGTGTGTGTGTGTGTGTGTGTGTGTGTGTGTGTGTGTGTGTGTGT
>JBBMFX010570360.1:0-14894 GCA_037832545.1 Rhabdalestes septentrionalis | reverse complement strand
CTGCCCCAACCCATTTGAGTGGACACAAGTTGGACGTGGCCACAAGGTAATGTATACATACTGTAAATCTGTGACCTTTATTATATGAAAAGTCATTTTATCAGTATTTCACATCTTCACTGCTTTATTTTTCAATCAGGACAGCATAGACACACAACTCAAGAGACCAGTTGGAAGATGGTTGGCAAGCAGGTCTGTTTTGTGTACACTATATGTATAGAATGCTTATTTTATATGCATTATTGTCATCATTGTGAAATTGTTTTTGACAGAGAGGTCATATTTTTTAACAAAAATAATTAAGAATGCTTATTTCAATTTGTGTTTATAAAAAATTGAATAACTCTTATGATTAGTAGCTATTGAAATATATTTTTTTAAATGTATACCTTTGAAGTTGAATGATACATGTGCATTTCATTTTACATATGCAATTTCCTCATTTATTTCATGTTACAGCATTCAACCATGAAAAGGACCATCAATGCTCGGTCTGTTCAGTCATTGAGGGCAACACATTCCCAGGCAGACCAAAGGTTTGCCAGTTTTTCCCGTGGTCACCAGTGCACCTGTATGGCTCTTACTTTTCTGGCTTACCACAGTGAGGGGGTAACCTTTAAAACATTTTCACTAGATTAGTGTCCTTGAAAAAGGAAATGCACTCTATGTAGGTACTAAACAGCAGTTGTTGTTGGATGGCAAGTTTGTTGACAACCACATGACAGTGTGAATTGCCAAAACAAGTGCTAACAGACAAATGCATGTATAATGTACAGACAGGAAGTTTAGGATGTGGTCATGTACGTGATCAAAAATGCCACCTATTGCCTCTGCAAATAACCTGCAACTACCACCCATTCCCTCAGAGATGGCTGACTTGAATGTGCTCGAAAGGCAATTAATTGCAAAAATCATTCCTTTTGCCAAAATTGTTACATTGCCCAAAGGACAGCAAAGAGCAGTGCATGGAGCAGTTGTATGTGTACCGTCTGAGATGGAAACAACTGTGAATTTACTACCAAGGCCCAATACAGAAGCCCAACTTTTACGTGTACAACTTAAGAGGAACATTAAATACAAAGGTCATCAGCACGTTCACATTGAACTTGAAAAATGTAGTTACAGCACTAGCCAAACTGAAAGAGACACATCCAGATTACAGGGATGTAGAAATAGAGGAGAGTGACATGTTTGACTTTCTTCAAGATGACCAGCTGACTAAAGAGCCAAACAAAGACAATGAGACAGAGGCACCCATGGAACAGCAACCCAGCCATGTGGGGGAAGAGCATTTTCTCATTGAAAATGTAAAAAAAAAAGAATGTCAACCAAAAGGATGAGATGAAAATCATTATGCAAACTTACCCAAAGCATAGAGAGGTGAGCGCTCAAGAGTCTGTAGCCCGTACATGCAGCTTACCTCTAAAGTGCTCACGCAATGTCCAGACAGATGAAGATGGTATGAAAATGAGCCTTCCCATGAGCAAATGGGCCCAGATGAAGAGAATGTGTGGATGTTAAGTTTGCCAGAAAAATATGCAAACAGACCCAAAAATGTGGACTTCGAATATATGTGCCTGGCTGAATTTGCTGCAGAGTACAGAGTCCTTTATGGCCACCAAGTACAAGGACCAAATGCTATTCCCCATTTCAAACCAGCTATAATCAGATTCGCTCGTTTCTCTGAGGTGAAACAACCAGAGATGTTTTACAGATGCCTTCTGAAATTGTATTACCCACACAGAAGAGATGAGGATTTAAAAAATGCAAAATATCCAACATACAGGGATTTCTATTTTAATGGGCTGTCAAAACAAATGAAACATTATGTTGACTGAAATAAAAAATGATATGAAGGAAATGGGGGAAAATAATTACAAAATAATGGAACAACTCAAGATGCAAGGGCCAGTTGCAAATGCTTGGAAAACTTTTGCATCCGATGTTGAACTAGACCGTCTAGATTGCCTTGCCGAGTGAGAGCATTTTGAACAACACAAACAAGAAGAGACAGATCTGATTCCAGATTACCATATCCATCATAACAAAATACCATTAATCGACACCACAAAATTGAACCTTGCTTTCAGTCAAGCAATGTACAGAAGTCTCAGTGACATTCAAGCATCCATATTTTATGCAATTCGTAACCGGTGCCTCTAACGGGTCATATTCTGGATCCCTTCTATTATTTTGTTACAGGAGGAGCTGGCTGTGGAATATCACATGTCATCAAATGTGTTTATCATGAGGCAACCAAGATCCTAAGCCAACTTCCCAAGTTTCGTGATTTGAGTGACATGTCACAGCCCACAGTGCTCCTCTCTGCCTTCACCTGTACTGCAGCATACAACATTTCCGGAAATACTTTGCACTCCATCCTGAGTTTGCCCAACAGTTTAAAGCCACCATACAAGGGACTTGGAAACACCTTGGATGAAGTGAGAGCAATACTTGGGAATGCAGAGATTTTAATCATTGATGAAATATCTATGGTTTCCAAGGAGCTGTTTGCATATGTTGACTTGACTGTAGGGGATTTCTACCAGCTGCCACCACTAGGCAAAGCAAAACATCTTTTTGTCTATGAGGAAAGCGTTCTTGATGTCTGGAAAGACAATTTCCATCTGGTGAACCTGACAGAAATCATGCGACAGAAAGACGACAAAGTCTTTGCAGAACTCCGTAACAGAAGTAGAATTAAAAAGAAGGAAAATTCACTTAGTCATGATGACAAAACCCTACTGACCCAAACCATCACTAAAGCCAAAGATTGTCCAACAGATGTGCTGCATATTTTTGCCACAAACAAACAGGTAGACAAACATAATACCCAAGATATAGCCTCTCTGACTTCAGAGGTTGTTGATATCTGGGCAGAGAATTTAAAAAGGATACCACAACAGGAAAAAGGTTGCCCCTGCCCAGTTGCATCAATGGTAAAAAACAAGATCTACCTGACAAAATTCAAGCTGCTTTATGTGCTCGAGTCAGGCTCATAAGGAACCTGGACGTTGGACTAGTCAATGGAACCTTTGGAACAAATGCACACATTGTAACAAGGACCCAAGATGACAATACAATTGTAAAGCTTATTGGACTACAATTAGACAATCCCTCAGCAGGGTGCAAAATGAAAATGCAAGGAAAGCCACAAAACATAGTTTACATTGAGTGACTTGAGGAACACATGAATATAAGGGGAGTGGTTCGACCACAGTTTCCAATTAAATTGGCCTTTGGATGTACAGCCCACAAAGTGCAAGGAATGACCATGAACTCTGCAGTCGTTTGTCTGAAGTGGATCTTTGAACCAGGGATGGCTTATGTTGCACTCAGTCATACAACTTCTCTTGAAGGACTCAAAATCATTGATTTTGACGAAAACAAGATCTATGCCGATCAAAACATCAGAGCATCCATGTCAACCATGACTCAAGCGTCCTTTCATGACACAAGACCACTGTTGCACTTTATCAATTCAAATCATCCGAGTGCAACATAAAAAATTGTCCACCACAACATTGAAGTTCTTCTCTGTCACTTTGAAGACATGAAACATCATCATGAACTTGGGCTCACACATCTTTTATGCCTGACAGAGACTCATTTGTTAGGATCCTCAGTTTCCTCAACCTGCCATTTAGAGGGATACAAAATGTATACACAGACACGTCTCCTATAGTAACAGATTAGACATGGCTGCCAAGGATGGGGGTGGAGTCGCAACCTACTGGCGGAACATTCTGCCGGAACATCGATATTTTCAAAGCGTGACCGATCTTGAGTTCATGGTCGTTAAAATTGGAACTCCACTCAGTGTTGACTGTGCCATGGTTTATAGGCCACCAAGTTATAACCATGGCACATTCCTGAAGAACATGGAAAACCTCTTGGATGCCTTGCATACAATAAACATTCAGCCCATTGTGGTATGTGGAGACTTCAACAAGGACCTGCTCTCTCCAGGGAAAAAGTCTATTAAAGAGTTGTTTGAAATCAAAGGATTTACCCAAATCACTGCAGGACCAACCACTGACAAGCAGATGCTCATTGATCACATTTACATTCCACAACCCAAATCTTGTATTCAATCAGGCATACTGCAAACTTATTACAGTTACCGCAACCCCATCTATTGCATTTTGATGTCCTCATGAACACAGCGCATTGTCAAGTACTCAAAAGCAAAAAAGAGAAACCTGTTCGCCGTGTCATTAACCAAAAAAGACAGAAAACAACTCCCCAGTGATTTGAGGTTGTATTCCCACACTCCGTTGAGGTGGGAAGAGTGCTGATTGGTCGTGTGCTGCAATCCAAGCACCAATATACCTCAAGAAGGGTTAAGAATTACCTGATCAATTACCAAGAGATTCTTCTCACACAGAATCAACAATGGAACACCAGCGCGACTCTTACACCATTCGTTACAGAGTACAAAAAATGAATTTGTTAACATGCAACTGGAGTTTTTTTCTATATGATGTATCATTAATGTTACCTTGCTTAAAGTGGTAAGCCAGAGAACAAGAACATCACAGTGGATATTGGTTCTGGGTCTCTGCCAACCTTTGTTCTGTCAAAGGGATATTGTCCTCAGGGCTGTTGCCAAATACATATTCATAAGTCAAAGGTAAGTAAAGTAGAAGATCCAAGTAAGAGCATTATTGCTCTGGCACAAAAATAAATGTATGTACAGATATATACACAAATAACTGAACATGTATTGTTTCACTTCGTTCCAGCCAAACCAAAGCAGTGAAAGAAAAACAAAAACTCCAAACCTAAGTCTTTGTACCATTTTTCTCACTTTCCTTATAAATAATTTGAAATATACTTTATTGTAGTTGCTATAAATATTCATATTTGTTTTGTATCACAAACAATGTCAAATATTATTTTTGTTCAAAGCATAGTATGGCCTGTTGTCTGCTAATATCTTAAAACAATTAGTTCCTTTACCATAAAATATCTGAAAGCAACTTGGAGACAGACACTTCTATTTACCCCAAAGGAAAGTTCAAATACAGATATCCAATAGCTCATTCAAATAAAAATGATTAAAATTTATATAATTAAAAAAATAGAATATAAAATTAAATTTGGAAAAAAAGAAAGAAATCTCAAAAGTCTAACTGTCACATGGAGAAAGGAACTCCCGAACGCGGCCTGCGCTGCGCTTTGCTCAGAAACACATTATTTCCTATGGCTCTCGGCAGGCTTGTGCGCCCACCACGGTCATCCCCCCACAGGATTTTTTCTTCATGCTGACAGAGGTAATGCTAACAGAGCTAATGGCTGTCGGCCAGGACAAAAACTAAACAGAACAGGAGAGTTTAGAAAACCACGCCCACTCAGAGCCCTGCGGCAAGCATGGCGCGTTGAGTACAACTCACTGATTGGTAAGCGAAAACACAGCGCAGCGCATGTTGCGTTCGGTCTGAAACCCGCTTAACAGGGTTGCCTGCACTCTCTCTCACACACACACACACATGCGCGCAAACTCACTCGCGCGCACACACACACACACACACACACACACACACAATCACGCACACTCACATGTGCACACACTTACACAGTTCATCCTTCAGGAACACCTTACCTTTCCCAGTCACATGTTCTCCCTGACTACACACACACAGGCATACACACCCAAATTTGCCATAGTGTAAAAAATGGTTGGTGTGGAGTCCGCAGGTGATGTCTTGGTGTCAGTCCCTTTTAAAACTTCTTCAGGATTTTTTTATATCTTTATATTCTTCCATCGCACTTAATGCAACCGGACCTGCACTCGTCTTTTCCTTGACTTTCACTCATCCTTTTTTCCCCCCATTCACTTGCATTAATGTTTCACCCGATTGAAATGAACGCAGTTTCAGGTGATGAGACTTACTTGCTCAATACAGTGACGGAACATTATGAACTCTCACATGAGACCTCAGGCCACACCCCCATTGACACACATGAGTAAATGGAACAATGTGGACAAAAGTCTTGGGACACAGCTGTCAGAATTGTATTGGAAATACACACACAAACTCACTTATACTCACTCACACACACAAACACCCACTCACACACACACTGACTCACTCACACACAAACACTCACTCACACACACACTGAACAGGGCTCCATTTTCGGCTCGTCTAGCTCGGACACGCTTTGTACGAAACCCACCCAACTTCATGTGACACATCAGGCCAACTCCCCCAACACACAAAGACCTGGTGAAGACCTGCACTCCTCTTTTCCTTGTCTTTCGCTCATCCCTTTTCCCCCATTCACTTGCATAAATTTTTCACCCCATTAAAATGAATGCAGTTTGAGGTGATGAGACTTAGAGGCTCGTTAATAGTGATGTGCGATACCAGTGATTTCCTTTCCGATCTGATTTTGTACTGTTGTGGAAAAATTAGCATTTATTTTTTATGTGATTGATTTCTTTTGAATGAGTGTTTTGTTCTGTTTTATTTTATATCCTGAGTTTCTGAGCTAGAGAGTTTTTCTTCAGGGATGTGTTATAATGTCTTGGAGTCAAAATATTCTAATGTTTATCAGAAGTTCTTTGTCCTGCGCAAAACTCTGAAGGCTAACTCTCTATTTTTGCATGTTAATCGATGCTATTTGAACATGTATATCATGTCATTTAAAATGTAAACAGTTGCTTGAATATTCAACTTTCACTTTTCCTCATTCATGACACATGACTTTGTTGTGAGACCACGTTAACGTGCCTAAATGCATTTATTCAGCTGTATTTCACACATGAATATGGCAGGCAGAAGAGGAAATAATTTCTTCTAATTTAGAGGATCCCAATAAGTTATTTTCCACTGTGTTCCTGTTAATGATAAACTAAACATTGACTAAAATATCGATATTTTAATCCGAGAATCGATTCTAAAACATAACTGGTATCGTAGAAAGATATTTCAATATCGATTACGGTTACAGTGACTGAACCTTATGAAACTTCACGAGACCTCAGGCCACACCCCCAGTGTCACAGAAGAGTAAACTGAACAATGTGAGAAATATGTTTTGGGACGCAGCTTTCTTACAAATGTATTGGAAGCGCACACACATGTTTACTGAATAAAATGGAAAAAGTATTGGGATACATGACTCAAATTGGGACACAACTCTCGTTACTATGGCCCCCCTGCTCTGAACAGCCAAATATTTAAATATAATCTCAACATGCGCTGGCTCGAAGAACGAAACTAACGCTACGTGTGTTCTATTGTTTAAAGCGCTACACGTGCACGCTGACACACGCATGCAACCCCCGACCCCGCTGCAATGTTTGATATTTTATTTTAAATTTGATTTTTTTTTAAGTAACACAATATTTACTTTGCCTGGTAATTATTTACTTTTATAATGATGCAATTAGGTTATTAACTCAGTTATTATTTGAGAAGTAACTAGCAACTATAATTACTGTTTTAAAAGGTACTTGCCCAACACTGTTGAAAACACACATACACCCTTTAACTGTACAAAATGGACAAAAGTATTGGGACACAGCTATCAAATCAATGTGGACCACAAACCCCTGTCAAGGCAATGTTAATGCTAGGGCTATGCTAATGCCAATTTACTGATAATGCTAGTGTTATGCTAATGTTATGTTAATGCTACTGCCATGTTACTGATAATGCTAGTGCTATGCTAATGTTAATGCTATACTAATGCTATCGCTCTTTAATACTAGCACAATGCTAATGCCATGTTCCGGATAATGTAAGCGCTATGCTAGTGTTATGATAATGCTAGTGCTATACTAATGCTAATGCCATGTTATTGATATGGTAGTGCTATGTTAATGCTAGAATTATAGTAATTTTAGGTCTATGCTAATGTTTGCACAACACAAATTCTAATGCTATGCTAGTGCTACCACAATACTCATATTACTGCTAATCTTAGCGCTGTATTATGTACGACACGGTTGGTAGGGAGCCCGCAGGTGGTGTCTTGGTGGAAGTCCCTTTTAAAATTTCTTCAGGAATTTACTTCTTTACTTATACAGTTGCACAGTCATTTTAGTGGCATTTATCACACTATATTTACTTATTTACGTATTAGGGTTAAAGCAAAATGCACTGCTCCTGGAGATCTCGAGGCAAATATTTATGACTCATCCCACTAGCACAGTACAAATGAACTGCATCACACAAAAAAAGACAGCATATTGAAACTCTTTAATAAGAAAAAAAACCCTCAAGTATTACAAAAAACATACTTTTGTGGAAAAAAAGTGCAAATACAAGTGTGATACACCATAAAGTAATTTAAAAAAGTGGCAAGGTCATGTTGCTGTAGAGAGATGAGACACCTCTTGTGACTAGTTACATACTGGGTGGCACAAAGTGTGTGGGGTGGGATGATGTGATGTAATTAACCTGAGGCTGAGATGAGGGGCAGTATGAGGCGTTATAGAAACATGGGTGCAGAAGAGGCCCGGGGGTCCAGGGTGGGAGGAGGGGATAGGTGGTGGACAGCACAGGCATGTAAGGCTCATAGGTGTGGTGGAGGGGGGGCTGGCTGCATTGCTCCTGCACCAGGGTGAACACTACTGTGCTGGGGACTGCCGCAGTTGGAAGCTCCATGGCCAGAGGGGTGCCTGGAAAGGAGAACGGAAAGGAAAATTGGACAAGAGCAAGCCTGCTCAAGTGGGCAAGGACAGCAGACTATGAGGAGCTGAAAGATGACGTGGTAGAGTATGGAGGCTTGGAGAGGTAGTAATTGTGAGGCACTGACCGTTGTTGGGTGACTCACCCTGAGGGTGAGGGAATGAACAAGCAGTCTCAGGGTAAGGCTGTGGGATGGTGTGATCTGGGCTGGCAGCTGCAGCAATGTTTGGATATGGCTGGAACTGCGGCTCCCCACCAGCCCCAGGCTGTTGATATACCTGCTGCATATGCACCACTGAACACCAGTAGTTCTGATAAGTCTGTAAGGGAGACATACACACCAAGGAAAGGTTTTAACTCAGCCAAGTGCTGGTCTGCAATTTTGCAAGTCTGAAGGAGGACTTCACATTAATAAAAGGGGACGCCTCAAAAAACAGATTCAACCAAAATTGAGTCAAAATAATTGTAAGCCTTTTTAATCCTTTAAATTTAAACAAAATTTCGCTGGGGGGTTGGGGGTTGGTTTTTTTTTGGTAAAGTATTCCATATAAAATGTATGTCCATTTGTTTTAAACAATAATATTTTTGATTTTTTTTTAAATTAAAAATATTTAAACCAAATTTTTCACAAGTACCTAAAAAAACCCTCCCATCAGAAAGGGGAGTCTAAAATACAAAATCTTGATTCAGTAGGTTGGGGGAGGGGGTTATGCAACCCATTATCAACTCAATTTAAAAAAATCACTACCCACCTGCACTCCCAAGTTGAAAAAATACTGGAGAACCTTGCCATCTGTGGAAATAGCATTGTATTTAACAAATATATTATACAATAGATAACATACAAGTAAATTGACACTGGCATGCTCTGACCTCTAGGCAGGTCACTTCCATTAGAGTCATACGAGTAAGGCGGGGGTGGTGCCACAGTGACTGGTTCCCCCATCTCATTTACAAACCATGGAGAGACTGGAGGAAACTGCACAGAGAAAACTTGAACCAGAGCAAAATAGAGAGATATTTAAAAATGGAATTCAGGCAAGGTGCACTTTTTTAATTAGCCTGACACTAAACAACGGTTTTGACTACACACACAAGGCTTAAATCAACACTAGTCCTGCAGCTGGAACAAACCTCAACCAATTATACTACATGACTCAAATCTACACAACAAGGCATTCATTAGTGCTTGATCATAAAAGCACAGTAAGGCACTGTTCAGTCAAGCAGAGTTCTGGCATCCGAGTTTACCCATCCAACTACCAGGTAAGAGAACAAAGTACTCAAAGCTTGTGTATGCTTGCTCAGCCAAGGAAACACAATATTACTGTTTTTACACCGATGCTTAAAGAGAGTAACTTTATGTGCAGCAATTTCCCAAGAACAGATGATTATGTGCCACATCACTAGGCAATCCCATTCCCTGAGAACGGTCCAACCCCATCCATGGCCATGTTGTTGCTAGATGTTTCCAATTAACAACTAGACTGCATTTCAGCCAAAAAAATGCAAAGTGAAAAAAAAAAGGGGGTGAGCGAAAGAAAAGGAAAAAAAAAAAGAGTGCAGGTCATCACATCTGTGTTGGGGAAGTTGGCCTGAGGTATCACATGAAGTTGAGAGTTTTGGATGAAGCGTGTCAAAGTAGGACGACCTGAAAGTACAGAGCAAATTCGTTTGCAAATCGTTTTCGCCAGAAAAACGTGAACAAACGAACACGAAGTACTAAAATGCTGTGAACAATCCGCTATACCAGATCAGGCCTGACGTGTCTCAAGATGGACATCGTTCCATCTCTGTAAGCCCTCGGAGGAGTAGGGGGCCACAATAAACAAACAAACAAAAAAGGAAATAAAGATAAAACTTTGTGTGCTACAACCTTTGACCAGAGGCAGCTCTAGTAAAAATTTGAAATCTGAAAAACATGTTTTGGTATGATGGCATCCTTTAATGCCAACATAGTGGATTGTAGTCAAGAGCTCAGTGACAAACATGAAGACTGCATGTTATGGCTTGATTTTATCATGCATCTGGGGGTTTTGCTGAAATGATTAAACTTCAAAATAGGCATTCATATACTTTGCCATTTAAAGCAATGGACCCACCTGGCCCACCCAATGCGTGTAGAGTTGGGGATTGAACAGGGGTAATAGTGGAAGGCTGTAGGGGATTTGGGGGGCCAAGGGAAGCAGAAGGAGAGGAGTTTGAAGTGAAGACAGCAGCTGGGGCAGAGTTGACTGGCTGAGAGGAAGATAAGACTGCTGACTTTACCACCACCTAAAAAGAAAAAGTCATAATAGGCAACTGACAGAAATGAACACTAGATATTCAAATCAGGCACTGGCTTGCTGCCACCCTGCCCCCTAGCCCTCCTTCTCAGTAACATGCAAGTTGAAAATGTAGCATGCCTGTTGTGAGTAACTGTAGGTAGCAACACCCTCTTGTGGTGACCCAGCACGGGAGCTTCCTTCTTGAATAGTCTACAAGGCAAGAGTCAAACTCATCAGACTTAATTGCATATTATATATATGCATTGTAGTCAAGATAGCTAGTCCATGTGGCTGATTTCATGGGCATCTGAAATATAGGCAGCAATTTAAGTAACAATGTAACACCACAAATTAAGCTAAACTCGGAGCAGGACTTTGTACAGTACCAGGTTGGTGGTTGACTCTGTGGCAGCATAAACAGATGGGCTTTGAAATCCTGCATCTGAAATTCAAAGCAGTAAGATACAGTAGATTGAATACCATTACTTTGAACTTTGTCGTAGCTTGAGGGCACCCTGTACTGCCTCTTATGAAAGTCATTGAACAGAGATCCATTCCTAGGACTGCGATGTAATCAGAGTCAATAACCTATCCTAACAGTTGTTAAAATCTAGAACACACAACTAAGTCACAAAAAAGGACAATATACTACAGTAAAAGACCATGAGTTTAAAAAAAAAGAAGCCATAAAAAGGTCAAAAAGCAAACAAAACAGAACACTTGCGCGTGGATAAGCACCCTCCCCTCATGCGGTGTTGCTGTGCATTCAGCTGTGCACCACTAAACTAGTTTGCCCACATAAGTACCTTAAACTTGTCGAGACCATCATAACTCAAGGACCCCCTGTATACTACATGTGCTCCCTAGTGAAATGTTATTCGGCAAGAAAAATTATTGCTTTAAATTTTTTTCCCCATTGTGTGCTTATGAGCAAGAAAGCTACCATGGTCTCCAGCAGTGCTCCTCTCACCAGGTTCCTCTTCAGAGGATAATACAGGCTGTTTAACAGATGGAATAGGGCTGGGGCCTCTTGGCACCCAGTAAGTAGCAGCTCCAGGTACCATTGTGTTGGTAACCGTTTGTCCCTGCAGAAGACAACTTCAGATAGAATCCCATTCAACACAACATTGAACGTAATTAAAACCTTTAACAGCATCTACTGACAGCTACTTGGTTGCTATTACAAGTGCATTGACTTTCCTGTATTTCCTGAAGGACCAAGGAAAATGTTGGCTCCTGTGTACTAATCTAATAGTTTAGATAAAATGGAAACAAACTGGTATGGGAGAGAAAGTATTTTCATCTGCTTCCTCCATGTCGTAGGTGGCCATGGTTCCCTCCATGTCCTGGGCTTCCTCTCCAGGCTCAGGCACAAAACTGAACTGACACTGTTTATTTACAGAGCGCATCTGACGCCTGCTTGTGCTGTATGAGAACAAATAGCAGCTCTATAAGAACTCACACTTGTACCAGTTCACTGATCAGTATTGTGCCCCCGTCATTTCTGTTACAAGTGTGCAAAGGTTTTTTTTCCCCACCAGGTAAAGAGGGTTTTCTTACCATGACTTGAAAGAATAATCATCAAAGCTCTGGTAGCAGCGTTTGCCAGTGCTGGGACAGTATGCCAACTCTGGTCCAATGAGATGGTGTCTGTTGAGGAAACGTGCTGCACTTCTGACAAGAACAGTAAAAGAAACAAACAGCACCAGCAAGACCAGCACGAGTGAGACCGACCCCTCCAGAACAGCCATTTTTCATAAACAGCAAATCACACTGGTACGTTTATTAAAAAAAAAAAAAAAGCTAAGTCAGCATTGCAATGCACAAGTAACCGCTGCGCTGGTTGTCTGACCTGGGAGGTCCATATCCACGAGGAAGTCTGGGAGCAGATTGCAGGCGGTAGTGTTTGTAGGCAAGGCCTGCAGGAGTCAAAGCAGGACCATGCATTCCAGAAGCACGGACAGGGGACAGATTCCCTGGGCAGGACTGCAGACGGGGAGGTAGGCCAGACTGAGCCCGGCCATACGACATTGCCATGAGCATCTCTTTCCCACGAGCTTTCTTTAGGAATCTACGTCGCCCGCGCAGCTCAGGGTCTGGAGCAGATAAATTCAAAGGGTATTGAATCTGCATAAAAGAACCTGACCTGCTAATATTGTACTAGAGCTAAAGTTAATCTAAAAACCACATTTCCCATTCAAGTTTCCAGCAAATTATTTTTTTTTTTTATAGACAAACAATCACAAACCTCACTGACGAGACACATACAGCTGATGGTTGTGTCCTAAACCTCGCAAATACTTGGAGTATAGCCATAAAATGACAGTTTCCATTGTTCTTAGTGTTCATGAACATGGTTTTGTTCTTTTGCATAAAGCAGATGGAAATCATCCAATTTTTTGCAACACTGCATTTGCTTACATTTAACTGGAACACTCATACACATTTATAAAATCAATCTAATCAAATATATAATGCTCAGCATTACTAGTTGTAGAGAAAGACGGCACCTAGCTCTCCAGGGTAATGTTCAGGATGGCTGTAGGAGGTGCCCTTTCGGCTAGGGGTTATGTTCCACGCCGGGACAGGATTCACTGGCTTTAGGTTGGTCATGGACACCAAATGCCTAGAACACGTAAATGAGGAGATTTCTTGCCACATCAGTAGAGACTCCTGGCAGGTAACAGGCTGAACTCGGCAGCGCTTCAACTAGACTTTTAGATACAGTCGGCTTCACACAGCATGTAACAGGGCCTACACACTGCCATACACTTGACCTTATCCTGACTCTCAGCATTAATGTGGAAAATACAGCTATTCTTCCACTGTCTACGGTAATCTCAGATCACTTCATTACATTTATTCTGCATCTTAATCATAATCTAAGCACGTCCCCTCGCTTCCTAATCACAATCACGCATAAAAACATGACAGAAAAATCTGGCTCCCTGGTATAATGTTGATACACGCGCTATAAAGCAAAAGACGCATAGATTAGAACGCAAATGGCGAGTGACTAATGTAGAATATTTTCACACCGCCTGGAAGGAGAGCCTTAGAGATTACAACAAAGCACTTACTTCAGCACGCTCTGCCTACTTATCTCTCATAGAATCTAATAAAAATAACCCCAGGTTTCTGTTCAGTGCCATCTCTAAATTAACTAAGAACCAGGGAGGTGCAGAAGCACTGGTTACTGCAAATCTCTCTAGTAAGTTTTTTATGGAATTTTTCCAATATAAATGTTGAACTAATTAGACAAGAAGTTCAAATTAGAAATCTGTCTATTCCACTTTTGCCACCCGACTTAATATACACAGATCCTGTCCCAACCTCAACTGTAGTGGAGAAATTACCCGCATTTAATCCAGCCACACAAACTGAACTCTTCAATTATCCTCTCCTCAAAATCCTCAACCTCTTCATTCGACTCTATTATTGGTAGGACATCTTTAAACAAACGTGTTGGAATAATCGGACCTATCCCATCAGTATTAAATTCCTACTTAATATTGGTTATCTACCGAAAACCTTTAAATTGGCAGATAGTAAACCTAACCCTAACCACTATTTAAAAAATAAAAATAAAAACAAAAACAAAAAACACCTTGATCCATGTGAGCTCTCCAACTATCATTCTATCTCTAACCTTCCATTCGTGTCTAAAATCTTAGAGAAAGTAGTGGCCCAACAGCTAGTTTGATTTCTCCAAAATAACAGACTATATGAAAAAATTCAATCTGGGTTCCGTCCTCACTATAGCACAGAAACAGCTTTAGTAAAGATAGTGAATGATCTTTTACTGTCGGCTGATAAAGGCTCTCTTTACTGGTTCTGCTGGACCTCAGCGTGGCGTTTGATACAATTGACCACACCACACTACTAGACAGACTAGAAAACCTTGTCGGAATCATGGGAACCGCCTTATCCTGGTTTAAATTGTACCTGACCGACCGCTATCAGTTCTCAGCCCCCACCAAAT
>JBBMFX010570349.1:0-14895 GCA_037832545.1 Rhabdalestes septentrionalis | reverse complement strand
TCTCTCTCTCTCTCTCTTTCTCTCTCTCTTTCTCTCTCTCTCTGTCTCTCTCTCTCTCTCTCTCTCTCTCTCTCTCTTTCTCTCTCTCTTTTTCTCTCTCTCTCTTTCATCACTCCTCCTCTGCTTCTCCTGTTGTCAAACATTAAGCACAAATCGGGCAAACAGCTCAGAATATACAAGCAGTGGAAGTGTTGGCCAGAGTGGCGTCGTTAAATAAAGCGTTTTTGTTATACACACACTGGAGTAAGAAACTGCATGTGGCCAAACGGTGATATCTCCTTTCACTTTAATGGCCGGAGGTGCTGGTCTCTCGTCTTTCTGCGCCGCACTCACAGTGCGGCTTTCACACCAGCTAATAAAGCCACAGAGCTGCTGTTTTACCCACGACTGCTTTCAACACTTCAGTCAACAGAGCACGGTCTCTCAGGGCTGGGTGGCTTCTTTAAAGGAACACTGTGTCAAAACATTGAGTTTCTCTCCAAATGCAGTCAATCTGCCGGGACATGATTTAGCTTGAGCTACAATTAGAAATGTTATTGATTCCTGCGTGTGTTATGACTGCAAAGACAGAGACAAGACAAGTCTAAATAAAATCTATACAAGGCTAGAATTAACTACTAAGTATAAATGATAACCAGTTAAAACCACACAACCCGCAGGCCTAAATCCTCGAAGTGTGTAGAGTTCTTGAGTGATCTTTAATAGATTTGGCTTTGTGGTTTCTGATCTTGTAAGACAAACATGGACAAACTGTGATTAGAATAGTTAAAGCACTAGCATTTCTGTATATAACCCAGCTGGCATTTCAACGTGGAGTCAGCGTTGAATCAACGTCAGGTGCGTCAGGTGTCAGTGTTGGATAACCGTTGGATTTTGATTAGATTTTGCAAATCTAATCAACGTTGAAATAGCAACGTCATTCCAACGTTGATTTGACATACAACTCACATTTTATTTATATTTCTATGTTGAATCCATAGTTAGTTAACAACACCATTTCAACCATTTGGTAATCAACGTTGTTTTGACGTTGAATGAATGTTTTTTCATAAACTGACATTATTTCAACCACATTTAAACGTTTAAGGTCGGTCGAATGCCAGCTGGGAACAGCGAGTGCAGTATCAGAATTCTCATAAGTGTGTTTGTTAGACATTAATGAACACCTCCAGACACCTTAAGGTGAATGTGTGATGAGTGTATCTCCATGTTAACTTGCTAGCTGCATTAGCGCTTGTAGTTCCAGTGCAAAACTAAAACAGCAAATTTCAGACACCAAACGTGTCTCGGCTGGTTAAAAAGGGGAAACTGCGTGAATCAGACTTCTTGCTGAACTCTTCCTTTCGCTGCCGTCGCTGACAGAAGCAGTGCGTGGGCTATAAGTCTGAGTGGAAAACATCTGCGCAGAGTGAGAGCGTTCAGTGTTATCGTTCTGTAAATCCATGTTATTAACGTAAACTATGTCCTTATTTCCCAGCTTTCAGACGCCACGTAAGTGTTCTTTATAAAAGTGAGGAAGCATGAGTGCATGTCTGAGGATTCCCTTTCCCCCGCCTGTCTTTTCCATCCCCTTCGCTGTTTTTGCCGCTGTCTCTCTCGGCCCCTGGGACTGAGGAGCGCGACGGTGCGCACCTGTGTGGTTCTGATCGTGCAGTGTCACTAGTAAACATGTCAGTCCTTCACATTTCCTTCGGTTGTGTTTAGAGGGTGCAGGTGCGCGCCGAGACTAATATTTATTAACTCGCACCATATATCACACTGCACCTGCGGCCGGAGGACCTGGCCGAGCCAGAGCTGGGGGAAATACAGTCACTTTACAGCTTCGTGTTACAGAAGATGTTATTGTTTAATCTGCGTTATCTTTAATCCATTTAAATATGTATACAGCCATGGAAAAATAAGAGACTGCCTACTTTATTTCTGGTCATTGCTTTTTCAATTTGTGGGAGTGTTTGTTTTTTTTTAAATAATAAATAGCAACACATATAAATAATTTATTAGAGCTTGGAAATGTTAAATTACACAACACTTATCATTATTTTACAATTGCTACAATAAATTATGATGTTAAGGGCAGAGTGTGTGCTGTGTGACTCTGTTTCATCCATCAGAAACTGAATCAGCAGTGAAGCTGCTGGAATACAGATCATAGAAATCTGTTCTATAAACACTACTGCATTCACAACACACATGGAGGCATTTCTTATTTTTACACACACAAACTGCAATAGTTCAGAATAGTTTAGCAACCTGTATGTCTGTATTTTTTTTCCATGTCTGTATGGAAATGGCCAAAGGTTTAGACCTACCCAGTCATTGAATTGTTTTCTTTTTCAAAGTTTGTGCAAATTTTAGCACAACAATGAAGACAGCAAGCTGTAATTTAACCCCCCCCCCCCCCCTTTAGCTTCATTTCCTTGGAAATAAATTCAAGCATACATCATCTTTACTGTTTTATGTTTTTTTGGTTTTCATGAATATTGTGTCGCTTAGAAAATATGCACTAGTTCATTAATGACTAATTCAATTTAATTATATAAATGCCTATTATAATTCGTTAAAATGCATTACATTTTAAAGCAATTATGAATTTTAGACTGTTAATATATTCAGAACACCTTACAACATCTGTGCCAGTATTATACATGATAAACAATGACAATGCATTGCACTTTTCATCCAAGTTTATGTTGATTTATGACTTATTGCTTTATAGGTAGTGTTCATAACACCTTATATCAGTTTATAACATACAGGACTTAATAAGATATCCATTAATATTGTTAACATAATGCCTGATACATAGCATTTGTCACACATTATAGTGAAGTGCCGACGAAAATCTATGCACAGTAAACATGGTTACAACAGTAAAAAGCTTACACTTTATATCCACATTTATGATGCATTATGAACAGTTATCATTAAAAAATGAATTAAAGTAATTTTTGTTTATTATGTTCAGCCATAGATAATTAAACATAGTTATGTGTGATGTGTGATGTGTTCATCGTAGTCATGTTCATGATGCCTTATGTTATATTGTATTATAACATTTTGTTAATGCAGTCATAGTTTCTTAAAGACATGATATTTATGGAACATGATCCACTGAAAACTGTCTTTAGTTCAATGAAAAACACACTTTTACTGGTGCTGTGTTTTGAAATGTTGTTTTTGAGTGATTTAGCCCAGTAAAGTGTGCATTTTCCATATGTGAAAACTCCACAGCATTGTGAACTTCTTTCTCCATATTTATGCCTGTTCTCCAAGTGAAGCAGGGCAGCCAGGAACACAGCACCCGAGGAGCAGTGTGTTGGGACAGTACCTTACTCAAGTGAATCTTGTGGTGCCACTAGCAGGGTTCAAACCCACGGCCTTTTGATCACAAGAGCAACTCCCTAACCACTAGGCCACCAGCCGCCCCCTATAATGAGTTATTAAACCAAGTCTTCAACTTAATTCTCTTAACAAATGATCATTAGAAGCACTTCTTAGTTCAGATCCAGGCTTAATCTGAGTTTATTTAAAAGCTCTTCAGTGTTTAAACTATATCCGTTTATTTTTTGCTGCCCCTGACCTCTGTGACCTCTGTGACCTCTGTGACCTGTAACAGAAGCCATATGCCTGTCAGCTCCCGGGCTGCACCAAACGCTACACGGACCCCAGCTCCTTACGCAAGCATGTGAAGGGCCATTCTACCAAAGCCCAGAACACACAGGACAAGGTAACACAGCTGACTCTTTAAGGGCGTAGGTGCGAGGCTAAACTTTTTCAAGGGCTAAATGAAGAATATACCTATGAGTACTTCACAGATTTACAGAGTTCGGCCATTACACCAAATATGCACTTTCTTATGTGTTTCTGACTCTGTATGACACACTGTTATCTATATACATGAACTAAACAGACTAATTTAAATGTTTTCTCTACAAATGTCCATATATGTAGATAACACTGTGTCAGATACCACATAAGCAATTCTATTAGAGATTACTAAACAAATACTTAAACAAATTACTTAAATCCCTTCTTTGTGCAGAAAACCACATTCTTGCTCTCTACTGCTTTAAAGAGTCCAGGATATGCCGTCCATATCCTGCATTTTTTTCCCCTAAAGTCATTTGAGACATTTTTTGTGGTTTCATGTACCAAAAACAGTCATAATTCTTCATTACATGGCCATTTCCCAACCTCTGTTTCTCCCTAAGAATTAAACAAGCTGTTCTATCATTGTGACTTTAAGGCTGATAAACAATACTTATTTACATTTTGAAATTAGGTTTAAGATGTTTTTGTTACTGTGTGGGCAGTAATAAGAATTTAAGTATAAATACAACATTAATACCATAAACATTGATTTTATTTGTGTTAATGTTTTCACTTAACTGTTCCCACATCTCTCCTCATGGAAGCACAGTATTACTTGTAGTTCCCATCAAATTTGGTTCAATCAGTTCTTCTTTAAATTAAATCAGGAGCTGCTGATGGACGTGTCCATGCACTGGCTGGAGACACTGAGGAGAATCTGAAACCAAACTGGTTCTAACAAGCTCACAAAACCACTGCTTTTACAAATATTGATTTATTTATTGCTTTCTTGATTGTTTGCAGCCATTATAATATTATTTAACTTGCTTTTAAAGTATTGGCACTAAGACTTTTGCGCAGTTCTGTATGTAAATGAGCCTGGTACTGATTGGCTTCCCTGGTTTGTCTGAGTTGAAACACTCCTTAGAACTTCCTGGTGAGAGGGCGGGGCTATACTGTTGCTAGCTGCATTGGCAGATAAATGTAAATGTGTTTAATTTGTGACATCACAAAAAATGAATTCAAATTGGTCGATTTTGTAATTCAGTTCCCATGTATGTATGGACCTGAAATGTTTGCAGTGTTTATGCCACACTTTTACACCAAAAGAGCGAAGAAATGACATTTTCCATGATATGGGACCTGTTAATCCACACAGCCTCAACTGTTTAGAAAGCAAAGGAACTTATTAGATAAGGCCAATAATCTAACGAATCAAATTATTCATGCTAGTACATTTTATAATTTGGCGCTTTCCTCAGCAATCTCACAATAAAGGGCCTATTGTGTTTTTGCCTCTGAACACTCGTGAAACAAAAGTGGGTGATGTGTGTATTCTCATGGCTTTGGTACTCTAAGCAGTAACACATGTGTTCCTGTAACACAGTGGATTATACCATTTCCCAAGTGGCCCTGATGGTGACACACACCAAACACGGAACATGCCTGCCAATAAATCACAACAGAGCTGTTTCTGCACTTTCGGAGGCAGCCAGTCTAGAGCTTCATTACAAACAACTCTTAAAGGAAAGGAAACTTGTGCATTTTTGCCAGTTTGAACTCAAGAATATTTGCAGTTATCTGTGTTTTAACAGCAGCAGTCCTGTTCGGGGGCGGAACCGGAGGGTGTAGAGGATCGTCTGGCCAATGGGTCTGTTCATTCCCTCCACACACCTGGACAAACGGAGCCCAGCTCTTTCTATGAGCTTCAGCAAAACGGCTTCACTGGTAGGTCCTGAGATTTACTGGTACCCGAAGCAAAAAGTCAAACCAGTAGTTAAAAATCCTGCCCCCCACCCCAAATTTCAAAGATCAGATGAGACTTGTTTAGTGCCTAAAGTTTGCTTTTTTAGGTCTAGACTGGAGTAAAGAGACTAATGTAGCTAAGAAGTGATTAATACCCCATTGGTTAGCATGTTGCTAACTGCATCACTGTCAGAAACAAGACATGACACACAGATATCTACATTTATAACAGTATAACAAATGTATAAGCTATAAGTTACTTGATAGCTAAATTAGGCTCACAGCTCCCAGTCAACTAAAATTTGGGAAATGGAGGAAACATTGAAAACAAATTTTAAGTGCCTTTTGACAAATATATTTATTTTTAAATGTCAGTTTGTAATTCTAAGTAAGTTCCTATTTGGAAACACACCTCTGGACATTTTAATGGAGCATTTATCTGCCATATTTAAAATATTGTGGAAAATAAATTCCAGTGTGTCAAGCCCAATTAAAACAAACTGTGCACTGTTTCGAATGTATACTTACTTTCACTTAGTAACGAAGCAAAACATGTAATTTCATCTGAACTGTTTCAGCTTCAGTGTACTTTACTTGGCTCACTATCTACCATCCAAGGCATTATGAAATGTTAAGGTTTTACATATCTTTGTATTTCTTTTAACAGGAAGCATATATTTACTACTCAACACTATGTGTGATTGAATAAGATACTTGTCTGTAAATTTAATTGAGAGCTGCTCAAAAAAAATTAATTAATCACTGCTGATGCCAACATATCTCTGAAATTCACATTGAGTTTGAACCTTTACTTAAGTGAAGAATATTAACTTAAAGGTCTGTTATGATGTCTGTTAATGTAAAGAGATGCTATTGTCACAAGCAAATTCCAATTACAAGGCTAGCTGCAATTAGTATTACTCTAGCATAGGGGTATTCAATTAAAATTCACCGAGGTCCAGTTATTACATTTCGTCCCAGTAGAAGATCCGAACTGAAGTCCATCTTGTGTCTTACAGCCTTCCCCTATGTCCACATTTTCATATAGTTTACTCAAAATGTTTTGTTCATTTCCAATGCAGAACTGAGTACACAACTAAATCTTTTACCACAAATAAAAGGAGTCCCAGGTTAATACATTTAAGTTACAAAACACATTCCATTATCGATCAAAACGTGTTGTAAACTGTTTGTTTTTTTCCTCGGGTCGGGTCGGGTTTTGGGTGAGTATCTACGCGTAGTTTTGCGGGTTGGGCGGGGGGTTTGGATCTCCTGACGGGTCGGTTTGGGCGGAGTTTTTAAAAAAGCCAACCCGCGGAACACTACTAAAGATGATAATAAACTAAGAGCCATTTGGGAGCCGAAAGAACCGGCTCTACTTTGGGAGCCATGCCAGAAGAGACGGCTCTCTGAAATAAGCTGAACTTTCCATCATTAGTAATGTAACAAGTGAAGCTGTTGTATTAACTGGAGTAGCAGCGCCCGCTGTCTTCAGCCACGACCGTCCAAAATAATGTTGCATGAAAATGACTCATTCTTGTGAATTTACCAGACTGGTCACGGGTCAGGACAGAACATTCACTCGGCCCGGATCCGGACCGGGGTCCGCCATTTGGTGATGCCTTCTCTAGCAGTTGCAAAAATGATAAAGATGGCTAAATTACTAAACTGATATTTAATTATGTGGATTGTCATTAAATATGGACAATTTCTCTATACGGTGCTGACAGAGAGGCCACACCCCTGCCACGCCTTGTATACTGAGACAGCCAATGAGAGCAGTGAAATGATGGTAAAACACATATAAACCTGAAAGGTGTCATTTCTTTTATACCATTCACAGCTATATTTGAAAGAGCACATCTAGACTAAAATGAGCAAAATGTCTCAGCTGTCTCAAGCTGTCAGTTTGCATCAGATATCCTCATTAGTCAGCATTAAACACTACAGATTCTAGTGAAATGTCTGAAAAAGAGGTTGTGGCCGTGAGGGTCATTTTAAATAAATGTTTACGTGTAAATGCCAGCCAGTATTAGCGATGACATGGCAGAACAGCTGCAGACTGGCGGTTTCTTTCTCTTCTCTCTTTGCCTCGGCCTAGCGCTGCACACGTTTTCTGAGATCAGTTCTTCCAAACCCATCGGTCGTGTGTTTACTGAATTACTGCACTCATCTTTCCCAATGTTTTCCATTCCCTGTTTCTCCTCCTCACCCCTTCAGTGCCTGAAACAGAGTCAAGAAGCTGTCAGATGGGCCAGAGCGCGTCAGAAAACCAAAATCCACGCTGACTGAGAGAGACGAGTGGCTGTTTAGCTAAAAGCCTCAGTGGGAAGGAAAGGAAAGAAGCCGCATTATTTACTCCAGACTGTTTCTGACTATCGAGGGAAAAAAAGTCCTCCCAGCATTCCAATTAGTGGATGTGGGGAGATGATAACTATCTGCTAGAAGATATTTGCTGTCAAATCCATCTCATGGTCTGCATTTGGATTTTTTTTGGTTGATGTGTGTGGTGATTATGCTCCATTATGCCTCATTTTTGAGTCTGCGCTATTTCTAGGATGGTTTTTGGTTTAGATTACAAAGCACCAGTGTTTCAGTACAAATTTCAGATCAGTAGAAGTGTTGTCATTCAAATGACTCATGGTTTCCTACAGCATATTCACCTCTGTTTCCTCACAGCAGTTAGTGCCGCCACCTCAGCCCTGTAAAAGTGCTGGCCGCTCCATCAGTGGTTTGTTATTGTTGGCTAAAAAAAGTGGTCGAGTCACAATCTTAGATGCAATTTAAGGTAGACTGATGACACTTCATAGCCCGCTTGTTCCCGAGCAAGTCCAAAATGAAGGGGTACATATGAAGCAATTCAAAATCGCAGTTAGTCTATAATGAATCATTTTATACAGACTTTCCCAGAGCAGCTCGCATTCTTGTTATAGCTGACCTTAACATTTCTCTGAAAGATTTTGTGGCCAATCTGATTTTGCATACACCAATTTTGGCCCTAAAATCTCTCAATAAGAAACATCAATTGCATTTCTGCAGTTAATTAATCAGAGTACTGGCTTATTAAGTGCTTATTAACAAACACATACAATTTGGTGCAAAGGATTTGATGTATATTACACAAGTAAGAGTACAGGAAGTGCTTAATTTAGCCTAATTATTGATTCATAAATAACAAGATGAGGCCCAGACTTTACACAAGACAGGCCATTAAAGAAAACATAAACAGGCATTAAATGCCCCCAACATTGGTAACCCAAGTTTCTGTAGCATTAGTGTCTCACTGACTTTTTATTATTTGTTCATCCATCAAAATATCCACCTTTAATAGCAACCTAACATACAGTAGCAACCTTACATAGGATACTTGCCACTGGACCATCAGGTCCTGGGTTCAAATCCTACCTCCACCTGAGCAAGACCCTTAATCCCCAGTTTGCTCCAGGGAGACTGTCCCCTGTTGTTAGGAATGGAAGTCGCTTTGGATAAAAGGCGTCTGCTAAATGCCTTAAATGTAAATGAAGATTTATAATCTGATCCTCTTGAAGTAACTGTGACTGATGGGGCATGATTTTCTGTATGAGTTCCTCACTTTGCTCCTGCGCCTCTGGCCTGCAGTGTTTATTGTGTCCGCTCTCTCTCAGCAGTGACTTCAGAGAACAGGACAGCGTGTAGCGGAAGCCCATCAGTGTCCAGCAGCACAGCACTGCTCCAGACATCCAGAAACAACACAGAGCTCACTTTCCGCCAAAACCTGCTGGACCCTCGACCCAACAGCCACATTATGCAGAACCGGTGGGTGTCCTTTACTGCATGGGTCAGTTTGTCAGTGTTTAGAACCCTACAAAGATGATACTCAACCCTGAAATGATGATGTCCTGCCATCAGTAGTAATTAAAATGTAGAAAAGTTTTGTTACTACCAAACTACCACCCAAGATGTACTTGGTGGCCAAATTTTGCTTCTAATAAATCACTGCACTAATAAATAACCCAAATCTTTACTGTAAATACATCACCAATATTAGACTCAAACTTCTCAAACCACACCTAGCTCTTCATTAACATGTAACAGACTGGTAGATGTGGCGCAGGACACAGGATGACTTGCTGTGAACTATAAAAATGAACTGAACTTTAGAGCTTCAGGCAGCTGTTTCATACTGGTGTTCACAAAGCACCCACCATGAGCTGCTTTATATCCCAGACCTCAGCTCCAGTTTCAAAGGAAAAAAAAGCAGAATTTGGACTCCAACATGTGTCGGCTGATGGACTCCATCTTTGGTCAAAGGAACATTGTGGACATTTAATTTTTCAAATGAAGTGTGAACATTCAAAGCTGACATTCAGATCACTGAGTAAAGCACATTGTTGCTAAACCTATTAAAGTATAAAATGTAATAACTAAATGAAATCAGCATTATGAGAATTTTTGGTCCCCTTATTTCCAAATATTTTCAAAATATAATATTTGATTGGTTTGTTAATGTCACTACAGTGTTTCTACAGTTTCACACTGTCTTGGTAGTTTGTAGATGTTGGCGTGGAAGTACAGTTGGCGAGAACGTATAAGAGACGACGTGACTCTTACGTTAGATGCACACATTAGCATGGGATAAACCATGCATGACGTCTGAGGTTTGTCGTTTCTGATTATTTACGGACATTCGCAGCTAAGCGAGTTGAGTTGAGTCAGCGCACACATGGGAGTCATTTGCGTTGTGGGTGATAAACTGTCCATCTGCAGAGCATATACTCGCCCTGAGAGCCAAAAAATTAAAAAAGCAATAATCATAAAACAACAGTTTGAGATTTATGATGATATGTAACTTTGAACACACATTCTGCTTTCCAATGGTGATCACTGTGATGAAATGCAGCCAAGAGCGTCTGCATAAGATCTGTATAATAACCCAGCGTGGCCACTTTATTGGAATCCTCAGTGTTGTTGCTTGCAGGTGTACAGTTAGAGACTGTAACCTATCTGCACAGTGTGTGTTTGCCTCTCTAGCCCTTCATCAGTGGTCATTTTCTGACCACAAAGATATTTTTGGGTGGTGAGCCTAACCTAGAAGTGACACTTATATAGGTATAAACTCTGCTGCGGCTCCAAGCACCACACAGTGCAGGACCACCACCAAAATAATAACTAGACAAAAGTGGTCCTGTGGTCAGAAACTGACCTGTGATGAAATGGGTGGGGGGACCATAAACTGTGTAGCAACCAATGGGTTAAAGCCAGTAACTGTACACCTGTATGGTGGAGCTATAATCGTTATGGAGCTCATACTGGAGTGTTAACTGTGTGTGAAATGTTGACACAGTTTCAGACTATGAGGAATAGCATGTAAATATTCAATTTCATAAGAACTCTTAACATTTGTTTGTAATTATGGTGACTTTAGTGAAGTCAGTACAGCACACACATTGGCTACGGAATCATTCATGCACTCTCTGGGCCTATTGATTCACTTTAAACCACAAATCGGCCCTAATGTTCTGTATAAAACCAATGCAAAAGCCGAAATGTGCAGTTTACGGGCTGGTAAAACACACAGCGCCATTCTCTTCCTTATGTTGATGCGTTTGAAAGAGGAACCAGGCAAAATGTAACAGGATCACTCAAAATACCATGTAGAGATATAACACCTGTGTGTGATTACGTATATTAAACTTTTTAAGGAGCTTGCGTATTAATTCGCTTCTAAGTATTGCGTATTGCATTAGCTTCTAAGAGCCTTGTAGTTCGAGAGACTTTCATAAACCGCAGTAAGAGTAACACCGGCTAGATGAAGACATGGACCTCGAACAACAGCTACAAAAATGTTTACAGCAGCTGTTAGAGTGTACAGTAGAATACACTCCTGTGGTGCAGCTGGGTGGCCTAGTGGTTAGGGAGTTGCAACCAGAAGGCTGTAGGTTAGAAACCCTGTACTGTTAGTTGCACCACTGAGCATGGTACCGACCCCACACACTGCTCCCTGGGGACTTATCATTAGTGGCAGCCCCCTGCTTCACTTGGTGAATGGGTTACTTCAGTAAAATGCAAAGACAAAATGTCACACTGTTCACGCATATGGTGTGTTCAGGTGTGACTTAAAGGGGGCACTTTACTCAAAAATGTTCTTTAGGAGGAGCTTCTTTCAGGAACTCCTACCTCTCTTCATCACTGAGCTCTCATCCGCTGTTTATTCTCGATTTTTTTTTACTCTTAACAAGGGAGCAGGTAGTGGGTGGACTAAACAACTTTTGCATAATAAGCTGCTGTCTTAGTGTATCAAATATTAAATGCAGGCGCATATGGCAGCCCTGTCAAGGCACATTTCAGCTTCTCCTGCTCTCATAAAATCATCTAACCCTCTGTGTCTAACAAAGAGCATGGGGCAACATATTTACTGACATTTTGAAAGCAGTTTGTGTCAGTTTGTGAAATGATAGAATAGAACGGACTGCCTGGATTACTGCTCCTGCTGAACTGTCCATTTGTACGTGTTTTAGACCATGGGAACCTCATGTCTACTAAAGTGCTCATCATTTCCTAATGGTTTTGAAAACCATTAAATGTTTTAGCAACAAAATGATATTTATTTCACTTTACCATTGTTGACTATACAGTATAAAGAGCTCTTCTGATTAGCCTTTCATCAAAGGTTTACTCTTCAATCTGTGTCTGTATTTGTGTGTGTGTTTGTGTGTGTGTTTAGGGATGAGTTGATTGACCATAGATTGTAATGTTGATTTTAAATGCAACAGTTAAAAGAACAATGGAGCTCAGTGATTCAGTGTGGTTTGGTGTGTGTGTTAATGCTTTCTAAATGGTTTCATCTTTCTGTGTTTATTAATGGTGGCAAGCTGAAACTGTTAGTGATGAGCATAAAACTGTCTGCAACACGCAAGTCATTGTTCTGAGAATGTGTTTTTTAAATGTGTTTATGAAATTGAGAGTTTAAAAGCCAGACAGCAAGCTGTTCCGATAAAGGATGGAAGCAATGTGTCACGTGCTTCCTGCTTGGTGCGCTATTCACTATCTATGGTGAATTATTCATTAGTTGCAATTAAGTAACTACCATAAATTACTCAATATCTACCATGAATTATTCAATATTATTTTTCAGCAGCTATATGAATTATTCGGTATGTACCAGAAGTTATTTATTATGTATAACGAATAATTCAGCGTCCACTATGAATTCAATATATAGGAACAATTATTCAGTATCTGTTGTGAATTGATCCCTATCCATTATGAATTATTCACAGTCTACTTGTCATTAGTTTACTAGTTTATTTCTATCCGCAATAAAAGAATCGAAATAATAATGTCTGCCTTGAATTATTCAGTAATACAGTATGAGTTCATCTCTATCCACCTGTGAGTTGTTTGCTTAATATGTGCTTTTAAAAACAGTTATAATTTTAAACCTTCCCCTCATAGCAAGACTTTAGTTTTTACTTTAAAAGCCTCAGTCTCACACTGCTGACCCATTATGGCCTTTGCATCCTCTGTGTGTGTGTAATGTGTATTTAATGTGTAATGTAATGTGAATGTTAAGTGTGCCTGTCAGTCTTGCTCTGGCTCAGAGTGTCCTGCTGTGGATGCGTGTGTGTGTGTGTGTGTGTGTGTGTGTGTGTATGTATGTGTGTGATTTACAGCAGGGTATGAAAGATGCCTCTCATTCTACTGCTGAGTGTGTGTGGGCAGCTGGCAGTGATTAGGGTGAGGGAGAGCAGAGCACTGTAAAAATATGGAGAAAAGCTCCAGAGGGACAGGGCACTTCATGGAACACACACACACACACACACACACACACACACATACTGGTCGTCAGAATTCCAGCACCTGAGATGTTGCTTTATTCATCTTCGTTAGTCGAGGAAAGTGGAATAGCATTTTAGTTAACAACGATTTATATGAAAATAATGAAACAAGCTAAAAGCAACAGAATTATTCTTCACAAAAACCATCAGTTCTTTTCTTACAAGCCTCTAATAGCCCCATTTTTCAAAACACTGAGGTCCCAGTAAAGGTGACAGGACACTTTTCTAGCATCCTTTGCTGTTGAGCCTCAGAATCTCTTTGCTTTTTAAACCATTTATTGCTGCGTTACTTCCATGTAATACTTACATCAAGTGACTTCTCAAACCAATCACAAAGAGAATGAACGACATCTAAAAGCCATAAATGTAAATGTAAATGAACCGGGTTGAGCTTTATATGGCAAAACTTAAATAATTCATCATAGTGTGTCAGTGTGTATGTGCTTGTGTGTGAGTTGGAACGGTTTTAGTCTTGAACGCATTTTACTGGGCAACTGAAGCAGAAGCAGCAGTGGGGTCTGCAGCTAAACACGATGTTAGGAAGATGAGGTGGATCAGTCTATGAAGCCCAAAAAGGAACTTGTTCGTTGAAGGTCCTTGTGCTTGTAGACTTTGAAAGTTAGAAGCATTACATGTACAGTGTTTGGCAGATGCTTTCATCCAAACCAACTTAGGATAAAACAATTTTCGTGTATCATAGATGTAGGCAAATGTTTCGTTCAAGGTCCTGGAAGGCAGCGATGTTACCCACCATACTAAACCAACCTACTTGGAATTTAAGGTAAGGTGATGGTGAGACCCAGGAGGGTGCGTCTCACACAAGATTAGGTACAGATGAAAGGTGAGGGGATCTATCATGATGATTTGGGATCTATCTGAATGGTTCAGTAGATCCAATAAGTCTCTCTAGGATTGTCTTCCTCAGATCCAAGTTATCTAAAGGACCTTTCCAATGAGGCTAATGTCTCACTGAAGTGGAGTCATTTAACCCTACATGTTTAGAAGTACTGTTTGATAAGGTTTTCATAGTGTCATTTTACTGATACATTTTACTTGTACATCTGTTCTGTCCACTAGAGTCAATGGGTCTGATCCACTAGAGTCAATGGGTCAACTGAAACTGGTGTAGAAGTAAAGCCACATTAATATTTAACAATTAATTTTTCCACATAAAGAAGCGAAAAGGGTGATTAAGTTTTTTACTCCTCTGAGCACTTAAATGTTTTCTATTAGAACAGATGTGAGGCTGAGTGTGTTTATAAATAACATGCAGACGCTGCCAGGGGAGCTCGGGTCCAAACTCCTGCTGAAGCGTCCATTAGAGAAAGAATCGTGCATTTGGACACATAAAGCTGCCTCTTAAAGGAGGGAGGAAGTTCAGAACACTGCGCTCGCTGATAGAGCCGCCAGACTGGACTTACTACCGCTCACTCATTGCCCTGAGCGCTGAGTGTGTGTGTGTGTGTGTGTGTGTGTGTGTGTGTGTGTGTGTGTGTGTGTGTGTGTGTGTGTGTGTGTGTGT
>JBBMFX010570312.1:528-14897 GCA_037832545.1 Rhabdalestes septentrionalis | reverse complement strand
AGAGAGAGAGAGAGAGAGAGAGAGAGAGAAAGAGAGAGAAAGAGAGAGAGAGAGAGAGAGAGAGAGAGAGAGAGAGATATTTATGCCATATTAAGGGAGCTTGAAAACTGCAGAAGGCATCAAACATTCAAAAGGCATTTCTGAAGGAGAAAGGTACAGTAATGAAGGTAAGTGAAGAGACTGAATAGTCTCTGATGGACAGACTAAAGAGAAGATGTGATTCAAAGAGATACAGACCACAGCTTCTGTGGTAAAACCAACAAGCTCTCATAATGCATGCCAGAACTCCTTCCCACTACACAGAGAAAAAGAAATCATGAAGCTGAAGCAATGAGAATGTCAAAAAATGTTTGATCTGATGTATGAACTCTAACATTATTCACTTTTCCTTTGATTGTAAAATTCTCACTTTTCTGCTCATCACTAAGCACACAGGACAGGAGAGTGTTTCAGCCCTGCTGTAACTGGGAGTCATCTATAGATGGCAGCGGGGAGACGCCATGTTTTGCTTGGTCTCTAGCGCGTCAAACCAAAACACTTGTAACAGTGCACCATTCAGTTTTCCCCATGCAGAGACGCTGCTACTGACGACCAGAACTGTCCTCTTCATCCCTCCTTCATTTCTCAGCTAATACCGCAGCTACGACCAGGATTGTTTTACACAAACACACTCAGATTCAGATTTTATTTGTTACATACAATATCATACTTAGTATAACATTCAGCGGAATGCCTGACCTTAGGAAACAGTAGAAGAAAACAAGTAAGTAGAAAGAGCAGAGCAGTGTGGGGCAGATTATCAATATATGTATAATAAATACAATATAAATATAAGAACTGTATGGGGTGGAGTATAAGTGTGGTATATGAACAGATTGAGTAATTGATACAAAGTGCAGGTGCAAAAGAGAAAGTTGTGCAACAGAGAAAATGAATATAGTAAGAACAGTGCCAGATGTTGTAGATTTTAAAGTGCAGGTGTAACAGGTAAAGATATTAATACGGATATGTGTGTGTTCCAGTTCAGATATTGCAGATGTGTTAGAGTTCGGGTCTGCATCTGGTTCAGGGCCCGAATAGCCTGAGGGAAGAAGCTACTCGTCATTTTAAACTAAACATTAAAAAACAGAAATAAAAGAGTACAGCTAGATTCCTACCTTCCCAATTACAGACACAGAAACGCCCTTAATAAAATGAACTAAACTGAGGTGGCTAAAATGAACTTTTCTTAGTTTCAGAAGAATAAGAGATCTCAGTAGCACCCTTAATATGCGTATTAGTTGTTTATATTAATGAGAAACTTGTAGAAGAATGAGGTCTGTTCCTCACCAGTAGACAACTTTTGAGAGACACAGAAGTCAGTGACAAGCTCTCCCACCTTTCTTTATTCTAATTCTCTTATTCATCTGAGGTAGTAGTAAGATGAATCAGAAAAAAGCCTTTCACACAATACTCACTCGGAACTGAGTGTTCCAGGGATTGTTTCTCAGCGAAAAAACCCTGAAAATTGTGCAAATCTCAATCTAAGAGACCTCAGTAAAATATTAATCCATCCAAATGACCATAAATGAATAAATGTGAGGAGAAACCTCACCCTGCCTAAAGCTGGCTCTTTAGCAATTTAAAAGCTTCTAGCCTACAGTGTTTTCTCAGGGGCTAAGAAGAAATGAGAAGAAAACACTAGAATACTTCAGCCATCTTCATTAAACATTCATGAAGCAAACAAATTAAAATACAATTGCTTGTCCCTGATGCAATTTAGACACAACAGAAAGGATTCCGCACACCCAAACGGTCTTTCTCATTTTAAATTAATGGCTTTGTGACATTCAAGTTCATTTAGAATATAATTGTATGGAATTTATAATGACACTTTATGCAGTAACGACTGCTCAAGGAGCCGGATTGTGTGTATTATCTACTGTTTGTATGGCTGACACCTCTAGCCAGCATAAGCAAATTTTACATTGGCAAGGGCACAACAGTCACAAGTAAAATCTCTAAATGGAATTGTTACTGTTACGGAATTCAAATACTATTACGGAACTGTGTTTTACCTCTTAATCCTCACACTAGAGCAGAATAATAACCTATCAATATTATAAAGCCATCTCTTTATTGTCCAATCTTCTATTCCTGGCATAATCTCTCCACTTCTGCCCTTTTCCTGTCACTAAATAACAGAGACGGGGTCTGCTTTTTGTTTTTTATAATGTTAGTCTCAGTTTTACAGTCATTATCATCTTCAAATGTTTTTCATTACCCTTAAGTTATATGTTTGTCCTCTCTTCTCTTTAGTTAGCTTGTTTCATATTAGTTACACTCCACACCTGCTATCTACATCCGTCCCTATTTATAGCCAACCTGCCTAGGGGCCTCTGCCTGGTCCTCATCATTCTAACCTGTGTTTGGTTTCATAGCGCGCTTGCTGCCATGGTCAAGACATGCTTGTTTGTTGTTTCTTTGCCCTTTGCTCTGGTTTGGAGCTTTCTCTCATGAAGGATTGATCCTGTAGCTACTCCGGTTTGAGTGGGAGTTTTACAATCCTGCCCAGTAACTGTTTTCTCACTTTCCAAGCTGTTTACTCTGTAGTGAGCCTGTGCTTTATTTCTTGCATGTGCTTCACTTTGTGTTTTTTGTAGTTATGTTTTCGGATTGATTCGTTTTTGTCATTAAACACACAAAAATATCTGTCAATTGCATTCCTGCATCTGCGTCTTATTGTTTCCCACACCCGTCTTACATGCAGACATGACAATTCCAACCTTGCTTGGCCATTAAAAACCTATTGTAAAACAGATGACCTGCTTTGTCAAGGCCATTTATGGCCATTAATGCTAACAACTAATTGCCATAGAAAGTAAATTTTGTGTATTTATGTATAAAATGCCCAAATTGATTATCTACAGGGCTTCATAGCTGTAAACACTTCATTGATGCCAACTAACGATTGAAGTGGCCTTGATAGTACTGAGTGAATGCACCACACTAAAGCACCATGGTCAGTTTGCCTGTTGTGTGTGCTTTGGAAAAGTGGAGGGAAACCAGAGCACCCAGCAAAAATCCATGCCCTGTTCAGATATCAAACTGACACCCGACATTAAGAACCAATTTTTATCACTGAGATTATAAAAAAATTATTTTATGTAATTTTATATAAAAAATTACATTATGTGGAGGTTCCTTAATCTTGAAAAAATTTAAATGTCCTTCACACTTTTACAAAAAATGTTTTTTTAACAAACATGCATTTAAAAGTTAATCTGTTAAACAATGTAAAGAACTCTTTCTGGCATTCATATTTTCAAAAGTGTGCCAGTTCTGGTTTTGGACTTTATAAGTATGTCCATCTTTTTTCAACCATCGTTCACCATGGTCTTATCTTGGTCTTGTTGGAATTCAGCACCCGTACACTTACCTTTGAAAAGTGTGTGTTAGCTGTAATTAAGAACACAGACAGCCTGCACCTTGAGGCAGGATTGCAGAGTCTAATTGCCTTTGATTTGGCAGAGGAGTTTCAGAGGCTGCAAGCATTCCCTGCTGACACCCAGCAGCACCGAACAACGAAGAAGAGCAGGACGCCTGAAAAAAAATGCCTAAAAGGCAGACACCATGCTGGGCCATTCTCCCACGCGCTCAGTGCAGTTTATGACACCCAAAAACCTCCAATGGGGGGAAATCAGGAAGGCTTGTGAGGAGAAAAAGAATGGACTTAAATCAGAGGCAGAGTAACAGACCTAATTAACGTTTAATTCTGCTTTCATATTTGAGCCGCTTTGGCTCTTTCTTCCCTCACAATATTCTTTTTTAGCACTACCAAATATTGCTCCTTCTGAATCCTTCTCAGACCACTTTGAAGAGTAGTTTTTCAGACCCAGTATACGCCTAAAGCTTTGACTAAAAAGGATTTTCAGTTTGAACCACCATAGCCATTGCTGTTTAGCCCAAAACTGGACTTAATCTGCTTCTGGGAAACTGGCCCTAAATTGCTTAGCTGGTAATCTCTTAAGTTCTAATGATAGAACTTCTGGAGGTGTGCAGCCTGCATGGTGTATTAACTTTATTCATACACAAATCCCCATTGACAAAATGTTCTCTTGAAAGTATCCTTTCACCATCCTGTATATACACCTAATTAGTATACTTTATAATACTAACTCACAAAGTTTATGCTGTGTTGTCGCAGGCACACCTCAAGGAAGTCCAAGACACTTTACCAGGTGTAACGGCAGGGCTGTCTATACCACACAACTCCTTGCCTGAATATTAGGAGGCACTTAGCTCTGGACCAGGTGTGAGTGAAAGTGAGCGTGTGGTAATTTGGGGCGTGGCAAACCAGAGCTGCCGAAGAATTCTGCTGTGGGTTGCCAGGCAACTAATTACGAGTCCACCTGTGTTAAGTAAGTGTAATAATCAGGAGGGATTGTCTGTGTGAGTGTATGTGTGTGTATTTGAGTCCTGCCGATCCAGTTCATTCTTTGTGTGGGCACCAATCTTCAGGACATGCTTGTGTAGGGTTGCAGGCTGAGAGACTCGAACTTCCCCTGGCTCACACATGAGTTTTGGAAAATAATTTAAAGAGACTAATACTCCATGCACTATCAGAGTGAGGAGCAGTGCTCCTGGAAAGCCTGCACAGACTCTATGGGGCATGTGCAAGGAACTGTTTTGCATTTAGCCCTGCTTGTTTCCCTGCACCCACCAGACATAACACCACGCTTGAAGTGATGTATTGGCCAAACTATTTGGCCTCAACACCAAGTGGAACATCTAATGGAAGACCAATACAGCTCACAATTCAAAGAACACCATACCTACAGTAAAGTATGGAGGCAATTACGTCCTACTGAGGGGTGTTTCTCTGCAGCAGGGACCAGAGCACTTGCCAGTATAATAGGAAGCATGGATGGAGCAAAATGTCACATTCTTGAGAACAACCTGCTGTTCTCTGCCAGAAATCTGTGGGTCAGTGACATAAAGCACACAGCAAATTGAACATACAGCGGCTGAAATAACAAAAGGTGTAAAAAATGTGAATGTCCTTGCATGACCTAGTCAGAGCTCAGACTTAAACCCAATTGAAAATCTGTAGAATGATGACAATTGCAGTCCAACAACAGTCACCGTACAATCTGACTGAACTTGAAGAGTGTGCTAAGAAGTTTGGTGGAGAAGCAACCAAACAGACAAAAGATATAACAGTATATGTGCACAAATATTGGTCTACCATCCAGATTTGTAATTGTATTTCAATAGGATTTGTTTACTGAATAATTCACTGGTTGAGATGTGAGCAAAGTCAGAAAGGATTGACATTCACTGATGTGAAAGTTACTGACTCAGATTAATTGGGATAGAAATCAGGAGGTTTTATCAGCTGAATTTGGGGTCTGATATTAAAGACTTCATTCCTAATGTACAGTCCTTTAATTTATTATTTTAAACAAGCAGCAAACCAAGATATTAGATTTCAGGTTTAAGCTACTGCAGTATGGGGAATCCATTCCTGCCAATATTAGGTACATGCATTCAGTGATCTGCAACAGCCTTCCCACTGTACACTCCCCTCAGGGTGTAAACCTACAGGACTGAATCATGTCTATACTAGGAGCACTGTGCAAAACGTTTTTTAAGCTTTGCTGACTCAAATTATGCCCTAAAAAAGACATACGAAGGTATCAGCACCTCTTAGTAGGGGTCCATTTGCTTTTCAATTACCATCTCACAATCAATGCATTAAAAATGCAGTGGCTGTGCATTTCTATTAACTCAGGGGACAGGTCTTAATGTATAAGCTTATAAGTCTTCTCGGTTGCCTAGCGGGTTCTAAAAGACCAATATCTTTATGCTCTGTGATGCGAGTTAGCATGGCTAAAATGGGCTGCATTATGTTAGAAAATCAGTTTTATGTTACACACTCATGACAATAGCAGGCATGTTCCAACCAGCAGTGTCTAGGATATAATTTAAAGTACCAATTTATCAATAAACAGGATCCTGGGTTCCCAGCTGTTAATTTAAAGTTGACCCCACTGTGAAAATACTATACACACAACTCTGCAGTATATTATGGACCTCCCCAGAAAATTCTTGTATATTGTAAGCCAACATAGAATTCCTTTTACCCAATAAGGCAGAATTTTGTGCAGTTGTTATCTCTTTCTTCAATGTTATACAGTCAGATTACTAAAAATAACAGTTGATATTTATCACATTTGTATCAACTTTAGAACATATTTGTATCAACACAACCGTTTACCTAAAAGTAGTTGAACTTGGTAAATAAAGACATAAAAATTCTGAAAAACAGTGCACAAATATTTGTACCCTTTCAACTTAAAATGCCAAATGCTTATCTAATGAATATCATTGGGGCACATGGCTGAATTTCCAATGATGGTTAAAAAGTGCATGGAAAATAAAACAAATTTCAACCTCAAACTCTGCTCTGTATCCCAGAACTAAAGTTTGAGGCAGATTTTCAGTTCCAAGTAACAGTTGTGTTGAAACTACACCACAAAAGAAGTTCTGATGGACCAAACCCTTATGATCTTCGCTGAATCTTACTTTGATCTCACCAGCAAATTCAGCAGCAAATAAACTGCAGGCACTCACAATGGAAAAGTATATCTCATTAGGCTGCATATTCATAACCTTTGTATATATAATTTTGAATAGAACAGAGCATTTTACATCAAAGCCTGAATGATTTTCTTAATCTCTTGAACATTTAAGCATACAGTTATGTAATAAACTTGAAAAAGTTGTCTAGTCTCTCTAAATTTTACCATGCTCTGGTTCCCACCCTGTGCTAGAGGGTATGCTGTACTAAAATCTGTCAAAATAATAAAAAAAAAACTTTACATTTGTCTATTACGTTCATTTTTTGTCTATTTAAGTTTAAGCGTAAATTGCCAAAGAGCTACATCCCTAAACTGTTGTTATCAACAACTAAACTAAATTAATCAAACATCACTCACCTCATTATTAATTATACGAGATGTTAAAACTGTTGCTGTTTTTGTTAGATCCATAATGCTTGTCAATATATGCATTTTCTGTTGTTAGCCTCAATCATGAAAATGAAAAACATTCCCACTCTGTTTATGATTACGGAAAACAATAATGGCAATCATCCCAAACACTTGTGCTTATGCAATAACTGTGAAAGGCCTGGTTGGAGGTGAGCAGATATGATAGAGAACTGGACCTTGTTTATCTCTGACTTGTTGCTTTTGTCTTGCTGATCCACTTTTACACTTTCTTTTCCCATCACTTTGAGATCGCTCCTCAACGGGTTAATTAAATCATGTGCTGCCATGTGCATGACACAAGCAGCCCTGTGGGCACAGGAGGTTCAGCTGGGTAGTACAGGGACGTTCAGCAGTATTTATAAATACGCTCTTCAAAGGAAAAGCTCCAGGTAGAATACTGTTCTTTGGTTTCAGTTGAATAGTCTATTACACAAATTTTGTGTAGAAGCTTGAAGAAATAGGTCCAACAGTAAAGATCTAAAGAGTTCTATAAATGCAAAGCAAATGCATGCATAACTGACTTCCAGATGCACTGAAGGGATTTATAATTTTTTTTTTTGCTATTCAAAATTATGAATAGTAAGTGTGCATTTCTAATATTTGTTTATATTTAATATACCATAATCCAATGATGTATGGTTTATCGCTGACCTCATATACAAGACCTGTTCAATTCTCTGACATTCCAGAAAACTTGGAGAGACACCATCATTTATGATTGCCTAGTGGGGCATAAAATATGAATGGGGTTGACTGTGGTCCGTGGGATGGGTGTCCAAAACCTTTTGACCGACAGTTGAGACCACATAAAAGCGACAACAGCAACATTTTCAGTCAAATCTTTAAATAAATGTCACATTTGTTATAATTCCACAGCGTTTACAACCAAGGGCATGAGGCAAAAGGGCACAGTTAATGGCAGCAAAACTGCAGTGGCAATGATGAAAAAGGGTTATTTTCCCTTACGTTTCAACTGAAACTATTCAAGCTCATTTCAGAGAACTTGAGCAAAAATCTCCATGTTATTTAGAAGAAGCCGAGCAATGGCCTCTGTGGTCCGTTGCTTTTCACCTAAGATAATATAAACTGTTTTCTCTAGCCTGTGTTTGCGGTGACTGAATGCATAGCAGGTCCATCACAATTCAGAGAAAAACTGGACAGTGACATACAAGTGTGTGCGTTGAATGTGTGTGTGTTTGTGTGGTGATTTAGGCAAGTCTGTTCTGTGGATTCAGCAGAACTGAAGCACTAGGTGGGAGGCACAATTGCCAGCAGGTATTTTGCACACATATTAGCAGGTATACAAAATTTTAATAATGAGAAATCAGACAGTCCTTCCCTGCAGTCATCACCCATTTCTCCTAGGTTCAACTTTACAGCCACACTCCACTTTCAATGGATTATGTTCTCCACACATTCTGCAACTCCACCATATCACCACTTAATTCAATCCCATCACCCACACATCTACTATATACTCAGAATTTTTTACTCACATCACTCATATAATAAACAGCTCCATGGAAACAGATAATATCCCCATGGCCTTCAAATCTGCTGTTGGCAATCCTAAAAAGACCATGCTCTACATCTCTGTTGTGAACAACTATAGACCAGTATCTACTCTCTCCTTCCTATAGAGCATGCTATATGACCAACTCGACCTATTTCTAGACTTCATGACCCAAACCATTCTGGATTCAAATGTCACATTCTATAAAATCTAGACCTTTGGCTCTCACTGAGGAGCTTCATGCAGCCAAAACAGCAAAACTGTCTCCAGTTCAAATTCTGCTTTTTCTCTCTTTTTGATACTGTCACCCATCAGATCCTCCTGGTTTCACTAACCAAACTCAGAATCCCTGGTCCTGCTTGGCAATGGCTCCTGTCCAAAGTTGAGGGTTACAGTTACTAAACATCATGGAAAGGGTCCATGTCTACTTCACAAAGTCTTACCACTGGTGTTCCCCAAGGCTCAGTGCTTGGCCCTGTCTTTGTATTGTACACTTGCTCTCTTGGTGATATTATAGCTTCACATGGTTTCTCCTACAACTTGTATGCTGATGGTACTGGTGTCTTTCAGATCTCATCCCAAATCTCTGCATGCATGGATGACATTTCCTCCAGGATGACAACTAAAGCCCAGCAAAACAGAACTCCTGTACACCGCCAAGATCTGACCTGGTCATCGATTTTGGAAAGGCTGTTACTCCCACAGCAAAAGCACAAAATCTACATGTTCTCTCAGATAAAGAGCTCTCATTTTCATCTCACATTAACAGTTTCTGCCAAACTTCTTTCTAACAAAAGAGAATTCCTATATTGTTCCATCAATGACACCACTCAGATGCTTGTTCAGTTACTTCTCATTTTTAAGATTGGACTATTGTAACTCACTCCTGGCTGGCCTTCCACTGAAGACAACAAGACCTCAATAGATGAATCAGAATGAAGCAGCACATATGTTCTTCAACACATCAACATTTTCACACACCATTCAACAGCTGCAATGAACCCTTATTGGCCCCCAGTGGCTGTTCACATTAGATTTAAAACTTTAATGCTCACCAAAGCCATAAGTGGTCCAGCTTTGTCTTACATATCAGCACTGATCAGACTACAGTTCAAAGTTTGAAGAGGTACACCAAAACTTTGCTCAGCATTGGTTAAATAGTGGTAGAACTTCCCCATCAGAGCTGCTGAGACCCTTGCTATCTTCAGGTGGAGACTGAAGACCCACCTCTTCACTGAGCACTTAGGATAACAACTAAATGTTCATTTCTAATCTTACTTAACTAAACGTTTGTCATTGTAATCTTATTGGGCTCTGGCTGGTGAATGACTTCATCTTTGGTAGAATCTTAGTCTTCTAGCTGATGATGATAATGAGCAACCCCCAAGGGGGCATATCCCCAGCACTTCTAAAACACCCCTGCCTGAACATAAAAACCTTTAAAAATAAATCAAATTAAAAGTGAACACAACAATGTTTTATGGGACTAACCTGTTTCACCAATATCATTCCACCCCACCCTGCATCACTATTTCTCATATGTCTAGATTTGTCTCTCCTGTGCTAATTAGATGAGCTCATTAGCAAAAAAAACCATTTAACTAGTTTGAAGCAAATTCCTGGAAGGTTATATAATTAAGAGTTTGGGGTTTGTCTAGCTCTGATTCAACTCTCATAAGGTAATTACCAGCCTATCATGTATCTTGAATTAGGTAAGTTTTGAAAAGGGAGGCCAGACTACTCAGCTTCTCACGTCTCAGTATTCTCTCCTGTTCCACTGGCTCAAAACCTTATTTAAAGATGACAAGCTAATAAAAAATGTATTTCAGTTTTTCATTCCAAACTACAGGACTCACCAAATATTAAACACTAAGTTGAGTGTTTCCAATTAACACCCGTCCCAGCTAGATTATATATGTATTATGGAAACCAAACTTATCTGCCCACATTGCCCATTTTATTCATTCCTCCCTCCATATAAGCAGACTTCAGGGAGGCCCAGGCCAATGATCAAGGTGTAAAGGCACATAACAAATGATGCAGAGAAATAGATGAACTGCAGAATGATACAGTCTACACCAGTAGTGCACCAGCATGGGACGTGGATTTGATGAGATGGAAAATCATTGTAGATAAATGGTAGATTAACCTGAGTGTCACATCTCTGTGTATACTTTATGCTTTAGTAGAGATTCTTGAGAATGTGTATGGGCCTGAACTCTCATTTTGCACATAGATATTATATATACACAGTCTAGCACTCTGTAGCATACAGATGAGACTGATTGAACTGAAAGATGCTTTAGTGTTTGGTCATAAACTCGGATTAGTGATTATTCCAGTCCATTTGGATTCAGTATGGGCATTTGAACCTAGAATCATTTGAAATTTGTACTGCTATCATTTATATATTGGCAGGTCTGCAAAAGAATAAAGATTCATTCTGGACACAAATAAATCTATAACTCTCACACTCTCGCTGTCTCATTCTTGGGCAAAACATGATGTTCTCCAGAAGCTAATAATCTCAAAAAAACAAAAACAAAAACAAAAAAACTGCTGTTATCACCATCAGAATCATCCATGTTGGCATCATTCAAAGTTAAACTTTCTGTAAATTATCCCTTATATCAATTTAGTACAAGTCTTTAATATTGTTCTGCCAATGCCAAAAATACAGTGTTCAGCAACTAAGACTGTATCGTTAAATATGAGAATGTCATTAGACACTGTAAGTTCTGTAAGCCAATGGATGTGATTATGTGTATATTAAATTAGCTTTGCCCATGTTTAAAAATTGGTAGATGGTTTACTTCATTAAAAGTGATTTCATGTGCCAACAAATCACAATTTGCAGGCATTCGTCACCCACTGGCTCTTGCATGATAAGGTCTGTCATTGGACTTCTGTTAAAAGTTGATGATGGCAGTTGCCACAACACAGCTGGAGTAAATGATGTGGGAATAACTGGCAGGTTTTCTCAGAAAGAGATGAGATATAGGATTTGCATTTGAGCTAAACAGTTTTACTCTGGACATTGAAAATACCACTGACAAAAGGTATTTACAGGCAGGATTTAGAGGGGGCTAGCCCTTATTAGCATTGGATTTTGGCTCCATCCAGCACCATATAATGTGTTATGAGATCATGTCTATCCTTGCAAGACAACTTTGCACATCCATAGTGCTTGATGGTGTCAATAATTTAGATGAGCATTGTGCAGTCTTAGCTGGATCGATGGCAATGAAGGCCAGAAGTGAAATAATGGCTACTGATTTGCCTTTTGGACCATACATAATTAGCATTTAAGTTTTCATTATGTTATCTAAGGCAGCAAGTGTGTTATCTACAGCAAGTGTGTGACCCAATCTCCTGTTGCAAAATCGATTACATAATTGTCAAGACAAATAATGTAGGTGTTTATTGTTATTTCAAGCGTCTACAGATTACACAGTTAAACAAACCAAGTGCAAGCAGGACAGGATTTCACAGCAATGTTTGCGTAAAAACAAAACAGCAAACAATACAGTAGTGGCATAGATGGCAAATTAGTTGCCCCTGGAAATGGAAGGCTGTTGGTTTGAATCCCAGGATGGCCACCGGTGCCCCACTGCTACGGTGAATGGGCTAAATGCAGAGCACATTTTACACTGTTCACTCTGTGTGCTGTGTGATGTGTTTACAGATGAATAAATACTCAAGGTATAGCATAACTGTTAGCCTGTATCCTTTAAAATAAACTATAACATTCTAAAACCTGTTATTAAAATTATTTTTTAACTTCAGTTGTTAATTTGAATGACTTTAATTTCTCGAAGCATATGATGCAACAACGTAGCAACATTGACAGCTCTCCCAATCTATTTTGCTTGACCTTGCCATTTTACAAGGGGATATTTCATGCATATCTTTATTTAACACTGAGAGCCAGACACAGTCATGATTTACTCACATTTCTTCATTTGATCTACAACGCTAGCATACTTTTAAATTTGACTAGTAGGTTCTGCTAGCATCAGTTTAAATGTGGTGCACTTATGCATATATTTTTCTACTGCTAAAATGTTTGCAGCTGAATATATCTTAATCGAAGGCTCCCCAGGATTTACAGTGCATTATGAGAATCTTCAGGTAACAAAACTGTGTTTACTTACTTAGCGTTGCTTTGGTAATTTTATTGATTGTTATTATTTTATTATTTTATTTATTGTAGTATCTTATTGTTTGATTTTGTTTTACTATAGATTTGCTACAGAGTAGCCTCCAGCTCACCGAGACTCTTTTTGTGCAGTAGCTCCAAGTTGAATAAAGTTCTGAATACAAACATCTAGCAATTAGCTAGCCAATATCTTGTGAACATTCATCCATAGAGGGTGCTGCAACTCACATTTCAGACGAAGCAGTCCTAAATACAACATCACCACTATGTTGGAAAAATGCAATATTAATAGCACAAAAACAATACATCTGAAATACCAAGTGCTTCAAGTGCAAGAAGAGAAAAGACCTGCTTGCAGTGCTGTTGCCTTCCAGGTATAGAGTTGCCTAGGAACACAATAACCCTGATAGCCAGAGGTGAGTGTCGGGGTAACATGTGCTAAGCCCAAGAAGAGGTGGAGAGACTTAGTATTATGCCACTTTTATATTATATATTAAATACGTGTAAAGAATGACAGTGTCATAATATGTCAGCTATGGTTTTGGGGAATCATTGCGTCCCTGGACTTCTGACAAGTTTACTTCAGTTCATGGAGGTGCTTGGTAATTATATAATGACTTTAACAGAGTGCAGTAGGTATAACTACTTTTATATGGGTAAGCTTGTAAATAGTGGGTAGGCCAACTTGGCAGATGTAGTTTGCATCATGTATGCATTGTCCTATTCCTGACATCTATGCCATTGCCAATTGTTGATACAAAACAATAGCAAGTCTGTGTAGACATCCATCAGAAAACTGAATTAATATAATCCCATTCAACACACTCTCACTATAAAACATCTATAAAGTTCAACATGGGTTCAGTGAAGCCAACACAGCTGAGATGTACAAAGATCAGGAAAAGCAGCAAATGTGAAAGCCTAAACCGTTAATGCAGGTAAAGTATACTGTTGAAAAGGCATGAAAAATGTTAATAGAACATTTATGTCCTAATTGTCATGTTGCAAAATATTGAGGGTGACTAAATGTTCTAATAAAATTAGTAGGTCTCTAATTCGCAGGCTTGTTTGGCAGCGTAGGCGAAGCTTCAAATTCAAACACATTTCCAACATGATGAAGCAAAGCACTTGTGAGACAATCTTCCACTGAATAACACGTTCTGCATTGAACAAAACTTAGAGGACACTCTTAGTGGATCCAGAATGAATTCAGTTTTTAGTGGAGAATAGTGAAATATGAATAATTAGTTGTTATATGGACAAATGCACATAAAAGTATAAAATTTGTTAAAAGCAGCATGAGTCACCTTTGCTGACCAGTGAATGGAGGGATGTGAAAATAAGGCAGAGCTTGCCAGAGTGTGTACTGATTTTAATTGGCCAAACTGCAAAGGCAGCAATCATATTCTTTTCTCGCCTGACTGGGCAGGCTTGTGATTAGCCTGCGTAAACCTGGGCCTGTCCATGGCTAAAGCCCATGTCCAACACGCTCATTCACTACATTCTGGGGTCTGATACATCAATTTTAGAAAAATGATCTGATTCAAGTTTGACATCATGTTATGTCATGATGTTTTAAACCACATTTGAGCTATTAAATATGGATAAGAATTTCTGTTCATGAAAATTCAATTGCAGACCTGAAAGCCATTATTTATTCGGT